>CM076580.1:1033640112-1033894832 GCA_034641835.2 Pinus albicaulis
AACCGAACTGTTTCAGTTTACCTTGTTTGCATTTCGTGAGTTGCCTTTTCATATTGATTGTTACTGCTGTTGCCCAGTCGAACAGTAAGGGACTCATGCATTCTGAGGCCAGCAGGAGTTGGGCCTTTGTGGCCTCGTGCGGTGCCTGCGACCCTGCAGCCCGCGTGATGGTATGTAGGACCACTCTCAATGCCAGATCAGGGATAGTGTGGATATCCACCTTCTTGCTTCCTGATCCCATTTGTGCTCCTTGGCACACTCGTGCCATCACTTCTTCCATCTTCTCCCCAGATGGTCTGCTTCCAGTCAACACAGGGATTGGACCTCTGCGGGACAATCCAGTGATAAAATAAACATCAGAAACCTCCAGTTGTAATACCTAGTCTCGTAACCTGAACACCTGTTCATGTTCGTCCCAGATACTGATTAAATACTGGAGAAGCTCGGGCTGAGCTCGTAGACACGGTGTGAGGAAGAACTTTTTCGGCCCACAGTTTCTAAGGGCATTCATGCAAGCTTGACTTTGGATGGCTTGTTCATCCTCTTCTCCATGCTCTCATTCTTTCCATTCAATTTCCATTTTTCTTGATTACCTACATTCATATGGTCATGAACCCTTAGTTAGATCTCTGATGAGCCTCAAATTCCATGCAATTTGGTCTAAATGTCGAGATTTTAGGTGGATTTTTAGGTTCGGCCACTGGCACGGCTGTTTTGTGAATAGTCGCACCACGTGGCGTGGGACCTTTGTATAAAAGAGCCCATTGGTGCGGGTCCGTGCCCGATACCCGCGCCAATGAGCGCGGCCCTAAATTTTCAAAAATGGCTCTAGAGAACTGATTTATAGGGTAAAACTATTAAAAATTGGATGAAAATGAAGAGCAAGGGAGCACCTCTTACCTGTAGCAGACGAGAAGCTGAATGGTCAACTGGATTCGTCGCAATCACCGTCAGAAGTTTCTGCTCCAAATGGACCACTGTTGCTTTTTACCAAGGTAAATAGTAAATGTAATTTTATTTTTACCAATTTGACATATTTATAACTTTTTGACATAAAATGAGTTGTAAAAAGTCATTTTTATCGAATATTTTTATATATTATGTCGAAAATGGGTTTTACGCTTGCTTGGTATGTGCAGCAGCAGGTTTTTGCGACTTTAACGATGGAAACAAGTTGTATTTTATACTTTTTTTCGGACTCGGTAAATACACGAAAAAGTCACTTTGGAGTCATCTTTCAGCTCTTTTCTGACTCTCTAAACATGAAAAGATTGCCGAGGCCCTTGTCGTTTCGATCTCGTTAAATTGGACACGAATCGACATCCACCCAGTATACGTTTACCCCTTTTTCGGGCTGGGATGGATTGATTACGAAAAAGGAATACCCTAGCCTATCGCGACTAGGAGGTTTTCTCGGATATTGTTTTCTACCTTTTCGGATCTGAGGAACTATTCACGAAAAGGGACCTGTGGAGTTTTCTTTTCTGCTGTCTTTTCAAACTCTCTAAACATGAAAAGACGCCGAGTTCTTCCTTTGTCAGACTCGTTAAAACCTGATGACATCGGATCTAGTCGAAATGACGTTCTCCGAGTTCCTCCTTCCTAGGACTCGTTAAATGCACTAGGATGGATTCGCCCGAAGGGCGGACTTATATTACAAGCATATGCTATCCCCTTCAAGCTTGTTATCAAAAATAATTGGGGTACTCGCCAGAAATGATGGGGGAAAAATGGAACCATCGTCGTTGTCGTCGGCAGTATGTCGCTCTTGAACATGGCACTTGTCTGCATTCATGTCGGGTTGGGGACATCTCATCTCGTTTCTTCACTTTGCCTCCATGGGTTTGGATAATCCCTTTTGACCTCTCCTCTGCTCATTGCCTTGTCACCATGACCTCTGATCTATTGATGTCAAATACTGCCAAGTCCACTGTCGTGCCGTTTATATGTTCAAGAGAAGTTGGCCTCTGCTAATATCAACCTTCCTCTGATTCTCATACGATCCTGATTCACAGCAAAACATCATGTTCCTCTGTCTCGTGTCGATGATGTGGGAAACATTATGGCCCACCTTCGATCAAGGTCAGTTCCTGTCGACTTCAGCTCATTATCCAGGAAGCTGATCTAGAGACTCCTTTATGGTACCTTGGAGCCTGCATGCCTCAATGGTAGGTTCGTCGCATTCGACATGAGGTTTTCATCATTGGCCTCCGATCGAGTGATTCTGCGGGTGTTCGACGCCAACTCATTGATTCACACGCCATAGATTGTACCTGTAGTACCTTGAGGGCCATTGTCATTATTGGTGGTTCCTCTCGCGTCTGTTAACAGCTTTCATCATTGGCTGGTAATCAGACGATGTTCCTGCATGTTCGACTTCAGCTCACATATTCACATGCTCGAACTTGTACTTTGTTGGGTCGAGATGGATCGCAAGACCCTGGATTGTGTCTGTTGTAATTCAGGCTGCGATTGTGGATTATTATCATTATGTATATGAATTATTGATTGGATGGCTGCGACCATACCTGAGTCTATTTATTTGATCCTTGTTGGATGGCTGCGCCCATACCATGGATCCGGATTATAGTATACTCTGTTTCGGATGGCTGTGCCCATACCACACATACATCATGTACTTGAGATATCAGTTGTATTCTTCTGCGCAGGTTTTCCGACGGCGGGCCTTCAGTTGAACATGTTCTCGTAAAGCATTTCACCCCTCTCTCTCTCGAGCCTCATACTTTAGGGGGCATCTGTTACACAGTAATTTGTCACCGTCCCTACCATTCCCCTTCCCGCACAATGGAGGACCCATTTTGTGACCTGTGAACATTGTCATGCCTTGAAAACATCATCAATGCATTCCTCTAAGCATGAGCTTCATTTTCCCTAAAGACATCTCCTTGCAAAAATCATGAAAAACATCTCTTTTTGCATTGGCGCGGGCAGCCAGTTCAGCACTTGCGCCAATGGGGAAAATCCTGCAAAGAGGCCGTGCCAACTGGCGCTCTGTCCCAGAGCAGTAGTCGCGCCAGCCAATTTAAGGAGTGTTTTTTAAATAAAGATGGCGGAAGTTGAGTTTCAACAAACTCAGAAACCATTGTCTATCTTAAGTTGGGAGGTTTGGCTGCGGGAGTTCTATGGAAGGAAAGTGGTTTTTCCACCTCCCATGGAACCTTCCTTGTTGATAGGGCCAATCCCACAATAATAGGGATCCCAACTCCCTCCTTCCCCATCTATAAAATCCTGCTCAATTCCATAGCAAGCTAGTCTTGAAGTGCCTAAGCTTTGAATCTCCAAATTCCCAAGAGCCTTTGTGCTATAAGAGCCCTCTTTCTTCCCTTAAGGCCGACTCAAGTAAGGAGACTATTGTCGAGAGACTCAAGAGAGGTTTTCCCTTTCCCTGGCGAGCTTTGCGAGACGTGAACGACTGGAGACCCATCCGAAGGAGACCACGACATCAGAACTTTGGTTGTAATCTCTTTCGATCGTTATTTAATGAATGATTACGATTATGGTTCCACTCTATTTTCGATTATGTTAATATGAGTAGTATCCTTTCTGACTGATATTTAGTTGCGTATGCTGGATTTTATGCTTGTATCTGTTTGTTTCTTGCATGTGCAGGTGTCCATCGGCGGAGATCATGGAGGATCGTGATCTGCCGAGGCTGAGGAACGGGAACGCTCTCTTCTTCAGATCGTAGCATTGGATTCCAGGTAGGCTTCCATCTTTAGTCTTTTCATTCGTAACTAGGAACTTGCGTCGTAACATTTTTGATTGTTGCTAGACCCCTGCTGGGCTAGTAGGGATCGCCTCTGTCCGCAGAGGGGATTTACCTCCTCAACACAACCTCTTTCTCTTTTCCTTTTGATTCTACTGCTACTGTACTGATCTCATGCAAATGTTGATGTGAAGTTCCTTCTGAAGAAGGTCCTGCTTTCTGTACCTGCCCAAAATAGTCCAGGTCAAGTATTCTTTCAAGGTCTTTCGTTACATTATCAACATTGACCTGCTCACTATCTTGCTCTATCAAAGTTCCTTCCACCCATTCATCTGTATTGGCATATTGTTCTATGTCTGGCATCCTAGAATGAATGTATGGTGATAGTTTATTTTTCATTCTTCTATCATAGATAAAGATATATGGATCATAGGGCACCCAGTAGAAACTCTTTTGTAATTTCAAATAGTCCTCTAAAGTCCTTTCGGCTTCTTTTCCACACTCCCTAGAATTACAAACAAAGGGACCTAATTGGCTCTTTATCCTGAGTTGAGCCTTTTTCTTTGCATTACAGAAATGAATTATATCTGAATTATTCATCTGTCTGAAGTACTCTAATGCAAAGAGTCGCATTGGAACATATCTTGGTAATTTGAAAGGGCACAATTCACATCCATAAATTTTGATTTCAATATGATTCTGATACAAGTACTAGTCACCTATCTTGTACTATTTGGAAAGCTGAAGAATATTATTGATTCCATTACTGACTCTAGGAGGGGATACTCCTGCCAACAAGGTAGTTGCAGGGTGTACAAATGGGTCAATGAACTCATTATAGGAATAAGGGGAATCAGGGGAATTGTGAGTAATGGCAGACCAAAAGATGATTGACCTAGAGTTTCCATTAGCATCAAGTTTCTGAATGTGGAAAGGAAAACTTTCAGACTGATAATATATCATGATATGATATATGAAAGAAGAATATTTGAATACTCTCTCATTTCCAAATCTCATAAATTGATCATCGATTTTGTCAGCAATATAAGATGCAAAGTCATACTTAACAGTAGGAGGCTGTCCAGGGGTAAAAATAGACAACAATACTAGAGTCAAATGGTCAACATACTCACTAGTATTGAAGCCCATTATTGAAGATATCATGTTTAAAATAATTCAGCCCTCATCAGTAAAAAAAGTATGACCATAAGGGGGAGGGCCTTTAGGCTGATGCTGTGGTAGCATAAAAGTCTGGCCAAGACGGTTTAACTCTTCATGGGATAATTTGGTAGATTTATCCAGTAGTTCAGCCATGGACAGGGGAGTGAGGGCTTGACTAGGTTGGAAATGTAGCATCTCATTTATGGACTGAGCAGTTATTGGGAAGAGGACATCTTGACTTGGGGATAAGACTCCCCTTTGGTTAGGATCATACTTGGCATGGAAAAAATGGATGATTTCAGGAAAAATACGGACTGCTGGGAGAAAGTACATGGGCATATTAGATTCCCAAAGTCCAATAATGTCGGAACCATTCAAATAATTGTCTCTGTAGCGGCAAAATATTCGAAGAGGATTTTCACTGAGACCCAGGTCTTTAACTTGAAAATCCATATCGGCCAAAGGTAAGTAATCCAAGTCTTTGTGAGGGGTACTCAAAGGTGCTACGTTTAAAGCCATAGGAACTTCCATTTTTGGTTCTTGTGGATTCAAAAATGGAAATTCGGCTTATGGTGAAAAATTGAGCAAAATTACAGGTTTTTGGGGATGCAATTTGAAATTATGGGAAAATAGAAGACTCAAATAAACTCTGTAGCAGTCTTTGGTGCGGAATTTTTAAAACGAAAGCCAGGATTTCATAGATTCTAAATGAGAAATGGGATAAATACCTATTTTTACAAGATGAACTATGTTTAAACAGGTACAGGCTGCGGTGCGTGAACGCTAGCTTACTAGTCTGGCAGTGGTCTTCAGCAAAATTCAGTTAATGGTACTTGACAATTGATTTTTTGAAATTCCTTGCATGGAGGGCGAAGTCGTTTTCTACGTACAAAATGATGAAAAAGACGTGGGTTTTTGTTTTATTCACAAATTCAAAAGGGTGGCGAATTTTTTATTATTTTAATAAATGACGTCAGCATGTACGGGATTGGTCATAGGGAACGGGCGGTAAAATGGTTTTCATCGCACTGCTTATGAGGGAAGGTAGTTTTGGGCGGAGAGGCAGCGATGCGATACAACGATTGACACGTAGCCAAGCACTATTTAGAATACCGTCGGTCCATCGTGCATTATCTTTCGTACGCAGATGGCCAACGAAATTGATAATGACCGTAGATCTTCGACGGGTCGATCGGACGGTTGACAGGACAGGGAGATGGCGGATTTTTAATGGTGCGGGCCCAACGTAGTTAATAATTAAATAAACTCATTGGGTGGGATTTGATTGGCTGGGGTAGGTTATTAACTAATCGTAAGGATTAATTAATCCCTTTCACAGTGGATGGTCGAGCAACATTTGTTTTTATTTTAAACACATATAAATATATGTTTAAATGATTTTTATTATATGATAATTAAACCAAAGCGATTTATTTACCATATAGGGCGGGAATATATATAAATTTATTTTTTAACCAAAGGGGTATAAAGCGGGTTTTTTAATTTGAATAAGTGGGAACTAAATACTTTGGTTAAAACTATAATACATGGGTTTTTTGGGATATTTATATAAAAGAAGTTATATATAATAGGAAAAGGTGATTTTATAAGGAGTTAATATATAAAATCAATGTTAATATGACAAGGGGACAAGTCAAACTTCAAAATACATTAATATAACTAAGAAAGTGAAGTTTTTAGAAGAAAATTGCATTGTAATCACTTCATCACTTAAACTTAGGATAAAATGTGATTTTGAGGGTTTTCTATGAAATATCTCATGATTTTCCTAAGTAAAATGGGATTTTACTTAGGAAAGAATCTTTTGAAGTAAATGAGTGTGATGATGAATGGTTTTAAGTACTTAGGTTTTTTCCAATTATTGGGCCGAGGGTCCGGTCCCTCCAAAAGTCAAGGAAATGCCTTGAGCCCCTTTAATTTTCAAATACCTTAGTGCTTAGGGAAATTAGTGAATTCTTTAGGGGAAAAATGAAGGGGAAGTTAATAATCTTGACTTTGCTTTGCTGTGAACTTTTTCCAATGTAGTATCTGCCTTTACATTTGTGATGAAAGTAAAATTGAACACATTTAGAACCATCATTCATCACATGTAATTCTGCAACAACATCTACCTACCCTATCTACTTTACTCTACCATTTTTTCTTCTTTATTAGGGTGCACTTAGACTGGAAAACCCTTATCAACCTTATTTTTATTTTGCATGGCAAACCTACCTAAGTCTACGCTTATTACATCCAAGGGCTCAGATTAAATTGTTGAGCACCTTTTATTAACTCTACCTATCTACTTATCTGCCAAGATTAAACTTTTTGGCCATATATTTATTCTCTATTCTACAACATGCAATTGAAGAATGAATGAGTCAAGTTTAAACAGTTTGACTCTTCATAAATTGTGGCAAAAGTTCAACAAGCTGCACACAATTTCTTATTACAGAAAATGAAATAGTAGTGGCATTTAGACTTGCACACTTTCCTGGTCTATTTTTGTTTGGGGTTCATTTCTTTCACTTTTTTGACCAATTTATTTTTTCACCCTTTGATTTTTCTTTTAGGGTATACCATCTTTACATTTTTTAAATTTTTTGATTTTTTTGATAATATGGAATAGCTTTTGCAACAAGAAAAAGGTTTGAACATATTGCATAGTTCGACAAGTCAATCATGAAAAATGATACCTATTGGTATAGGAGTCTAACACTGGCTCCACTTGGGGATGGATTTTCCTGGTGAAAAGTCAAGAATAGCAGGTCAGATACCTTAAAATTCCTTTAACTGAACCATGAGATCTTCTTTTTCTGGTGGCTTTATTGTATATATGATAGTAAAACTTTTAAAGCTTAGGGCCTTCACTTCGGGCTTCAACTTCAGCAAATCACCATCCAATCAAAACTGATGCATTAGAAAGGATATAATATATACATGTCAAAAATCAGAATATCCTAATAGATAGGATCGAAGTAGTGTTTTAACATCCGGCCATTAACTGGCCCTTCCTCAGCTTCTAAACCATCCAAATTCTTCAAAAAATATGTGTTATTTTCCTGTAAAGCATGAATGATGTAAGGTCCTTTCCATAAGAAATCAAATTTCCCATGTTTTCCTTTATCTTCCCTTCTGGAATCCCATCTTAAAACTTTGTCTTCCAGTTGAAAATCTTCTGCTTTGGTCCTTATGTCAAACATCTTCTTTAATTTTTCGTGCAAAACTTTGGATCGTTGATACACTTCTTCTTTGGTCTGCTGCAAGTGAATTGTTTGATTTATTCTTCTCTGAATATCATTTGGTTCTACTTGAGCCTCCTGAAGTAAATTCATTACAGGAACTCCTAAAGATGATTGAAATATATCCTCAATACCATAAACTAATTCATATGGACTGGTCCCAATTGATTTTTTGGTAGTAAGTCTGTCTGCCCACAATGCATTGGTAAGTTTCTTATGCCAATTCTTCTTATTTTCTTCCAATAATTTTTTAATGATATTAATGAGACTTTTATTGGAAGATTTAGCCAGTCCATTACCCTGAGGATAATAGGTTGTGGAATGGCCTAAAGTGATGTGATATTTATTGCAGAAACTAATCATTTTCTTATACTTGAAATCAACAGCATTATCAATTATAATTTTCTCAGGACAGCCAAATATTGATAGCATATTGGTTTCTAAGAATCCTATGATTACAGAATCATTGGCTTGTTTGGATGGGATTGCTTCAATCCATTTAGTAAAGTAATCTGTGGCAATGAGGATCCATCTATGTTGGCTAGAAGAAGGAGGATGGATTTCACCAATAAAATCCAAGCCCCATTGTTGAAAGGGTTTCTCGGTGGAAATTGGTTTCAATCGTAAAGGTAATAATATTCTCTTGCCTTCAAAGATCTGACACTTATGGCAAGCAGTTACAAATTTCTTTACATCTGAAAACAAGGTTGGCCAATAAAAACCAGCCCTTAAGATCTTATTTGCAGTTGACTTCCAGTAGAGGTGTCCACCACAATCTCCTGCATGGAATTCATTGAGAACCTTGTCAGCTCCATCTTTTAATAAACAATTTAATAGAATTCCATCATGATTCTTCCAAAAGAGTAAATTATCTAAAATACAATACTTTAAAGATGTCATTTTCAAAAACCTTTGTTTCATTCCGGATAACCCTAGAGGAGCTTGCAGGTTTAACAAAACATAAATGATATCAGCATCCCAAGGTGAGTCTAAAAAGGCCTGACTGATTTGTGGAGTCTCCATCTCCTGTTCGTTATCCAGTTCATTAATATTCAGGGCTTGGCAATTTGTTTCAGTCATGAGTTGAGCCAAACCTTTTCCTTTTATGAGTTTTGTATGTCTTATTTCAATATCATATTCTAATATGGTAGCTATCCATTTACCTCTTTTGCCTTCAATTCCATCTTGAGTGAAGATGTCTTTAACGACAACATTAGGTACATAAGCTATCACATGAGAATACAATATATAAATTCTGAAATCTTTAATTGCTTTCACAAGTGAAAAAGCTTGTTTCTCCATGATATTGTATTTTAATGATGCATCTCTAAGTGCTTTACTAAAAAAGGCTATAGTTTTTTCACATCCTTGATCATCCTTTTGTAATAAAACAGTTGCAACCGTATGTTTAGAAGAAAATGAAAAAATTATGAAATCTCTATCAAATTTTGGACTGGTAAGAACTAGTGTTCTAGTCAAAGCCATCCTAATTTCTTCAAATGATTGCTTGGCTTATATTGTCCACTTAATACTTGAATCCTTTCTTAACATGTTAGTAAGCAGTCTAAGTAATTCAGCTAAACTAGAAATGAATCTTCTCAAAAAATTGATCTTTCCTATAAAAGCTTGAAGTTCTTTAATATTCCTGGGATGAGGTATCTACAAAATGGCTTGTATTCTTTTAGGATCAATTCTAATGCCATCTTTTGAAATGATATGACCTAGGAGTTTACCTTCTTCAAGACCAAACAATGATTTTTTAGGATTTAAAGAAATACCATATTTTCTGCATTTTATAAACACCTGTCTAAGATGGTCTAAATGTTGTTGATATGTCTTGGAAAAAACAGTCAAATCATCCAGATATATGACCAGAAAATCATGAAATTATTTGGCAAAAGAAATATCCATTGCTCTTTGGAAGGTCGCTCCTGCATTTTTGAGTCCAAAGGGCATATTTACGTATTTGAAAGTACCCCATGGTGTTGTAAAAGCTTTTTTGTCTTGATCATCAGGATGAACCAGAATCTGGTTGTATCCTGAGAATCCATCCAGAAGAGAAATCCTTGAAGAGCCTAATACCCTTTGTAAGATATGGTCCATTTTAGGTAAAGGATAGTTATATTTAAAAAAAAAAATTGTTTAAATTTCTCAAATCAACACATAGTCTAATTTCTCCAGTCTTTTTCCTTGTTGGTACCAAATTAGAAACCCATTCAGAAAACCTAATAGGAGCAATTATTCCTGCTTTGTACATTCTTTTAATTTCTTTCTCAATTGAAGGTAGTAGCACAGGGTCGATTCTTCTAATTTTCTGTTTAAATGGTTTCTGATCTGGTTTCAAAGGTATTGTATGTTGAATTATTGATGTGTCATATGATTTCAGATCTTCATAACTCCAGGAAAAAACATCCTGGAATTCTTTTAAAAGTTAAACATATTTAACCTTTTGATCTGCTGGCAGAGATTTAGATAACTTAACCATCTTAGGATTTCCTTCAGTTCCAAAATTGTATTCTTCAATATTAGCTTTTGACGGTTCCATTTTGGGTTTGAGTGGAATGTCATTAGAGTCAAAAAGATCTTCCAAAGGAGTTAATCCTTTAGGTAAATGATTATCTTTCAGATTAATAATTTCATATTCATCTTCTATAATCTCATCGACTTCCATTTGTTTCAGATCCTGCATATCTTTTTTGGTGAATTTAGTTGGGTGGAGTATGTGAATTGAAGTCTCTTCTGAAATATCTGTTTCTTGTTCATCTATTTGATCAGATTCATTGATTTTTGTGTCTTCATCTATTCTACTGTTAGATAATTCATTTTCTAAGGTCAAAAAATTATTTATCTGATTATTATTTACAAACACTTGCCAATTCATAAGATTATCCGGTATAGCAGGTCTATGTCTAATCTCAGATGTGAACTGATGATTAGGTCCAAAAGGTAATTTACAAGTGCTAGCGAACATTGCAAGACTATGAGCATGCAAATTTTGTTTTCTAGGAATTTTGGCAAGCTGAGCCTGTAGAAAAGTATTGAGAATTTCCACAATTGTTTCTCTGTATTCTCTCAACCTGGGGTCTTTTGTCAAACATTCACCATTGATATGTTGAATAATTAACTCAGAGTCTCCAATGATTGATACTCTAATTGCTCCTAATTTTTTGACATTTTTAAGCCCTAGCAAAAGAGCCTCATATTCTGCCATATTATTAGTGCATCTAAAGTTCAATCTATAAGCATGGCCTTCAGCATGATCATTTTCAACATTATGTTTCCAAATTCCAGCTCCTTCTCCTAACTTATTTACTGAACCATCAAATTCGAAATGCCAAATAATTTCATGTTCATAATATTCATCGACTGTTTTGACAATTTTCTTAACAGGGACAACTGGTTTTTCAGTTTTTTCTAGTATTTCTTGAATGTCTGATGTTTATTTGTTTTCCGAAATTTTTTCGATTTGAACAATAGATTTATTTTTAGTTTCTGTTTCAGGTGCTTCTAATTCAGTAGGAAGGTCAAACTCAGCATTATAAAGGATGAATGAGTCAATATCAGAATGTACTGAGTAGACGGGGAAGTTTTCAGGCTTCTCCTTACTACTGACTAAATATTTCATCAAGGTTTCTTTATATAGCCTTTTAGGTTGACCGAATACTGAAATAGTAGCATATGACATATCCAGTTGAAGAGATCCTCTGAGTTTGGCACCCCAGGATCTGGACAACAACATACCATATTTGGGAGGAATATCTGCTACTACTATATCCATCAGAATAGATTTCGTAGGGTATTGTACCAAAGTAACACAAAAATCTTTAATCAAACCTAAACATCTTACCTGACTTGAATCAAAAGAAAAGAGATCTTTATATGGTCTGGTAATGTCTAGGTTTAATCTTTCCATCATAGCCTTGGGCATTAAATTGTGAGACGCTCCCGAATCAAGCATCGCATTTTGAAGTATTTTGTCATGTACATTCAAAGTCACATAAAATGGAGGAGTTTCTCCACTTTTTGGTTTTCCATTTAATTCAGGGCCAAAAAGTAATTTGGGTTGATCCTCAAAAACATTTACTGAATCATCCATTCTAGTAATGTTAAGGGATCGGCTAATTTGACTTCTATAGAAATCGTGTTTAGCTAATTCTACCAATGGAACAACTATCTTTAATTTTCCTATTTCAGCTTCTAGATTGAAAGATTTTTCTATTTCAGCTCTAGTATTTTGAACAGTTGGATTTTCTCTATTTTTTGTATCTCTAGTGTTTTTCTCTTTTTCAATAGTGGGATTATGAGTTGAAGGTGTTTCTGAATTAACTTCTGCTGGTTCTTCTTCGTTTCCTGTAGGAGGAGAAGTATTGGAAAGTTGTTTATTATTCAGTTGATTATCAAACACATCTTCAATTATTGGGTTAGTAGGGTTAGGACTTGTTCTAGAAAGAATTTGTATAGGAGGAGTGTTAGTTTTACCTTTGATGTTTTGTTTTACTTCTTTCTGTTTGCTATTTTCTGGCACGTCAATCCGTCTGCTTCTCAAATTGTATTGTTTATGAACTTCATAAATTGCTGAGTCATATCCTTCTTTAAAATCAAAAGTTTCTCCTGAATGAGTTTGAAATGTTTCAAGAATGTGATTTTCTTGATCATCTTGAGATAGGAAAAATTCTAGTTCACTCTTGTTTTCAGTCAAGTTATTTATTTCAACATCCTTGGTTGGTCCCTCAGAAGATGAACCTTCAACGAAATTTTCCTGGAATGGTGGCCTGATGTTTTGGTCAGGAACATTTTTTCCAGTATTTTGGTTTTGATTTCTTCTGAAGTTTGGGTTTCTAACAGAATTTTGACCATCACCGGAAGAATTCATTTCGGTTGTCTCTACTCTATCTCCCGGTCTTTCCATCCCCTTAATAATTGCATCCATATTTCTTTCAAAAGTCGAAGGCTTTTCGTTTCTAGGCATCCTTCTTTCAGCTCTAGCTCTAGCTCGTTTTTTTATTAGGTTAGCTTCAACACTAACAACTATGACTTTCATGTCTTCTAGATTTTGAGGAGCTCTTTCCCTAAGTGAATATTCTATGTCAGAATCAAACCCATCCGGGAATTTAACCAATACTGAATCCGGAGGAGGTCTAAGGTTCTGGGGAACAACATTGTAAGCTTCATTGAATCTAATGATATAATCTTGCACTGCTTCATTGGGTCCTCTTTTCAATTTTCCAAAGTCTGATAGGATTTGAAGAAGATCTTTCTTCTTTTCCCATCTATTTAAAAATAATCTATAAAGGGTTGGTAAGTCAGCAACACTGTTTGGAGCAAGAGCCCTAAACCATGTCCTAACTTCTCCAATAAGACTCTGGACGAAAATTCTCATTCGTACATCATCAGCGTCTATTTCATAAAATTAAAAGTAATCTGTCATCCTTTTGGTATGTTGTTGAGCAGTGTAAGTACCAGAACCATCAAAAGGGGTGATTTTACTCTGATAGTCTTGAGGCAAAGCAGCAGGGTTGCCTGACAACCTTAATGGAGCATATCTATTGGCCATCAGAAGGTGTAATGGAATAACAGGTGATGATGGTCTGGAAGTAGTGGGTGGAGGGGAAGAAGAGGCTGCTTGTGCTTGAGAAATTTGAGGAAAAGCAGATGAACTAGGGGAAGCTGAAGTAATCACAGAAGAGTTTGAAAGCTCTTCAAAGGTCACCTCAGATTGAATGGAATTTTGTAAATGCTTGTCAATATGTGAAGTGATAAACTAAAATTGCAAATCTTCAAGAAATAATGGATCGGGAACCAGATTGGACAACTCATATTCAAAAAAATTTATGAATAGAGAAGTTTCAAAATGTTCATCAAATGGTTCGTCTTCAAGATACACAAACTTGACAGGACAAGAGTTTGATCTAAAAGGAGGTCGAGAACTCCCAAAGCTTTCTTGACTATCTTGTCTTCTCAGAATTCTAGGAATCAGATTTGGATTCTCAAATATCGGTGGTGGGTTAGGGTCAGGATTTGACCTGGTATAATGTGTCCTTTCTGAAGCCAGTTTTCTGGATTTTATATTTTTGGTTTTTTTTTTTAAATAAAATGAAAGTACAACTTCGACAAACTCTTCAAGAAATTTAAGATTTTGGGTTAAAATTTTCTCAAAGATTTATTGAACTAGAGAAACTGATTAGATGTCTAAAACTAAATTTTAGTCTATAAACTAGACCGAAGATTGACAGAAGTAGCGTTTATTTACTATGCAATTGCAGAGAAAAATCATTTCAAAGGCTACCTGGCTAATCTTCAGGCTCTGTCTGTATTTTATAAATCAAACAATAGTAAAAATGATTCAGGTCCCCAATGGAGTCGCCACTATGTTATCGCTCAGAATTTCCTTGAAGTTGTTGGAAGAGGAAATGGGTCCGAGGTAACCACAAAGCAACCTTCAGGTACAGAATCTAGCCAATCTGTACCCAGAGAGGGCTCTCTCTATAAAATTTAGCTTTGTTTTTATAAAGTATTAGGCTAGTTATAAAGTCTAGGGGTTTTGTTTGAATTTAGGTTGATGGAATTCTTTAGCTGAGATTAAGATCAAGTAGTTTCAGTCCATTGGGCTAATGGAGTCAAAAGATTGGCTGCACTGGCTTAAGTTTTTTAACAAAAGATGGTTTATCAGGGCAAGATAATCAAACTAGAAACAATTATAGATCTAAAGTGAATGGAATGGAATTCAAATGGATGAAAGGCAATAAAAAATCTTTCAACACATTCAAGAGAAGAGAAATAAATTAATTATTAATAAAGAGCAGTTAAGTATTCTTTACTAAATAACCAAATATGTATGAACTAGACAAACAGGAGAAATTAAGAATTCGCTGTTTAAACCAGTTTAGAAGAAAACATTTAAAATAATAACGACTGAAATCAGATTACACCTAAGTACTTTCTGATTTAATCCCTTTCGTTAAATATTAAGATAATGAAACACAGATGATATTGTAAACAAATATAAAACTTCAAAACATGGGATAGAGATGACTTATTGATCCTTCATTTGATACATGAATCCTGAGAAAAGTCTTTTGCCTCAATTCCTTGTCAAGTTTTTCCATGAAAAATATCTCCAAATATCTTTATTCCAAAATATTCAATGTTACATCAGAGTATAAGAATCCACCCTCAATAATCTGATTGAGGGCTTATTTATACAAAAAATCATACAAAATATCTCTTAACAAAACGAGACATAATCTAAGATGACTCGCAAATAAGTTACAATAAAAATAGAGACAAATGGTCTCATAAATAAGATAAAAAGCAACTGATGTTGTGCTGTTTCCTCCTTTCGAGAATGTGCTGGAGGCTGGACCTATATTTTGGCTCATTGTTGTCTTTTTCAGTAATTTTTTTCTAACTGACTTGCTTCACTGATACTCTTTGTTCTTACTGATACACTTTTAACTGAAACGATACTCTTTGACCTTTGTTTATCCCTTTATCCTTTATACTGTAGTAAATAGGCAAAATTTTATATAAGGATAAATTTTACAAAAGTTCCAACAGATCTTCCCACCATTTATCTTCTGTTATTTTCGTCCATTGAAGCTTCCTCAATGTTATTTACTTCATGTTCAAGATAAAACAAATTCTCTAATCTGTCATGAAGATTCCTTCCTGTAGGTAATGTTTCTTCTGATGAAATGGTTGAGGAACTGGCTTGATTGTGAGCATGTATGTCCAATTTCTTAACATAGTTTTCCAGGTCCATTATTTTATCTTCTAAAACCATAGGGCTGGGTAACCCTTTAATCAATAAAACATTAAACCTTTCTCTGAAAGCAATGATTTCTCCTTGCATGTCAAAGCACCTTCGTTCTAAATTTTTCATAAGAGTTCTTTTAGTAAAAACTCTTTTTATCTCTAAGATTGTTGCAGTTCTGTCCTGAATACCCTGATCGGCAAGTTGCTGTCTAGTTTGGGTGTTTAGAAATTGTATGAGCTGATTGGCTTCCTCAGGCCTATTTCCTAATTCTGCTCGTGTGTTTTCAACTTCATCCAGAGCTACTTTGACCAAATCATTCTGCTCATATATTATCTGAATTGAAGACCAGATATATTTTATTGATTGGTTAATATTATCCCAAATAATTTCATTTATTTCTCTTAAAGGTTTCTCCAATGTGAGATCCTTTTCCAGAGCTTTAACCAATTTTTCCAACTTTTTGACTTCTCTTGGTTTGTTAGAAACAGTCATTTTCGAGAGATCATATCTCTGTTCCAAATTAATAAGCTGTAAATTTGTGTGGTGAAGTTCTTTTACTTGAAGTTTCAAGTCATTCATTGACTTTATTAATTCTTCTGTACTCAAATTTGAAGTATTTACCTGTGATAGCTCTGTTGGTTGACATGTTGGCTGACTTGTTGTACCTGTGATAACCTCTACTATAGATACTGGAACACTGGACTGCTTGTCTTTTAATGCTTGTTCAAGCTCTTTTTCTATTTCAGTTAGTTGCTCATTCAGCCTCAAAAGCAATTCCATCATTTCTTCTTCAGAATTCTTCTTTATTACTTCTTCAGTTTGAGGATGTCTTGAAGCTGGAAATTTCAACTGCTTTCTCAAAGCTACAATGTCATCATATTTTTTCTTTATTAGAGCTTCTATACCTTTGACATCCTTTGGATTGTGACCTAATCAGATAATTATTTCCTCCAATGTTTTTATCCTGTTGTCTTTGGCTTGAGAAGAAGCCTTTTCAAGCTGCAATTGTGTACTAGTGTTCTCCAATGAATCCTGTAACCTATGAGCTGCCATTGCCTTATGAGTCAAAGTAGAAAGGATCATTTCACCAGTCTGCTTATGTAATTCAATTTGATCTAAAGGATGGATATCCTTTGCTGGGACTTCAAAGTTTGTCCTAATATAATCAGCAATTGTTTGGGGTTGCTGCACTTTGGGTTTGAAGTGACTCATTATCATTTTTCCTTGCTAAATGTCATAAGCTGACATCAATCTTTCTTGATTCTTAGGAGCCATATTCAAATATTGATTATAAACCTGGATTCTTAAATGATCATTCCTGGCTTTTATATTGATAAATGTCTTCTTTATATCTCCTGCATCTTTAACTTGTGTTTTGAAAGAAGATATTTCAACACTCTATTGCTTTTGTAGCTCTTTCCTTTGTGAAGTAATGGATGCTCCGCTGACTGTACCTGTGTGTTGACTGCCCAATTGTTTTGGTCCTTGAAAATCAAGGATTTCATCAATAGATTCTACTTCTGGAGGAGTATTCAATTTCTGTCTCTTGGCTTGAGGGTGTTGTGAAGATCCAGTGAGAGGGGTAGCAGCTTCAACATCTCTCTTTTTTCCCTTTTCCACATTTAATGGAGTCTGCAAAATGGAAATTTCTACTGGATTGGTTTGAATAGAAGAAACTTGTACTTGATCTTGTCCCTTGGAAGTTTGAGGTTGTTCTGTCATAGTGAATGTTTCTTTAACTTGTGTATCAACCTCTTTCTCTTTTCCTTTTGATTCTACTGCTATTGTACTGATCTCATGCAAATGTTGTTGTGAAGTTCCTGCTGAAGAAGGTCCTGCTATCTTTACCTGCCCAAAATAGTCCAGGTCAAGTATTATTTCAAGGTCTTTCATTACATTATCAACATTGACCTGCTCACTATCTTGCTCTATCAAAGTACCTTCCACCCATTCATCTGTATTGGCATATTGTTCTATTTCTGGCATCCAAAATGAATGTATGGTGATAGTTTATTTTTCATTCTTCTATCACAGATAAAGCTATATGGATCATAGGATGCCCAGTAGAAACTCTTTTGTAATTTCAAATAGTCCTCTAAAATGCTTTCGGCTTCTTTTCCACCCTCCCTAGAATTACAAACAAAGGGACCTAATTGGCTCTTTATCCTGAGTTGAGCCTTTTTCTTTGCATTACAAAAATGAATTATATCTGAATTTTTCATTTTTTTAAAGTACTCTAATGCAAAGAGTCGCATTGGAACATATCTTGGTAATTTGAAAGGGCACAATTCACATCCATAAATTTTGATTTCAGTATGATTCTGATACAAGTACCACTCACCTATCTTGTACTGTTTGGAGAGCTGAAGAATTTTCTTTATTTCATTACTAACTCTAGGAGGGGATACTGCTGCCAACAACGTAGTTCCAGGGTGTACAATAGGTCAATGAACTCATTATAGGAATAAGGGGAATCAGGGGAATTGTGAGTAATGGCCGACCAAAAGATGACTGACCTAGAGTTTCCTTTAGCATCAAGTTTCTAAATGTGGAAAGGAAAACTTTCAGACTGATAATATATCTTGAGATGATATATGAAAGAAGAATATTTGAATACAAACTCATTTCCAAATCTCATAAACTGATCATGGATTTTGTCAGCAATATAAGATGCAAAGTCATACTTAACAGCAGGAGGCTCTCTAGGGGTAAAAATAGACAACAATACTAGAGTCAAATGTTCAACATACTCACTATTATTGAAGCCCATTATTGAAGATATCATGTTTAAAATAATTCTTCCCTCATCAGTAAAAAAGGTATGACCATAAGGGGGAGGACCTTTAGGCTGATGCCGTGGTAGCATAAAAGTCTGGCCAAGACGGTTTAACTCTTCATGGGATAATTTGGTAGATTTCTCCAGTAATTCAGCCATGGACAGGGGAGTGAGGGCTTGACCAGGTTGGAAATGTAGCATCTCATTTATGGATTGAGAAGTTATTGGGAAGAGGACATCTTGACTTGGGGATAAGACTGCTCTTTGGTTAGGATCATAGTTGGCATGGAAAAAATGGATGATTTCAGGAAAAATACGGACTGCTGGGAGAAATTACATGGGCATATTATATTCCCAAAGTCCAATCATGTTGGAACCATTCAAATAATTGTCTCTGCAGCAGCAAAATAATCGAAGAGGATTTTCACTGAGACCCAGGTCTTTAACTTGAAAATCCATATCGGCCAAAGGTAAATAATCCAAGTCTTTGTGAGGGGTACTCAAAGGTGCTACGTTTAAAGCCAAAGGAACTTCCATTCTTGGTTCTTGTGGATTCAAAAATGGAAATTCGGCTTATGGTGAAAAATTGAGAAAAATTACAGGTTTTTGGGGACGCAATTTGAAATTATGGGAAAATAGAAGACTCAAATAAACTCTGTAGCAGTCTTTGGTGCGGAATTTTTAATATGAAAGCCAGGATTTCACATAGTCTAAATGAGAAATGGGGTAAATATCTATTTTTAGGAGATGAACTATGTTTAAACAGGTACAGGCTGCGGTGCGTGAACACTAGCTTACTGGTCTGGCAGTGGTCTTCATCAAAATTCAGTTAATGGTACTTGACAATTGATTTTTTGAAATTCTTTGGATGGAGGGCAAAGTCATTTTCTACGTACAAAATGATGAAAAAGACGCAGGTTTTTGTTTTATTCACAAAGTCAAAAGGGTGGCGAATTTTTTATTATTTTAATAAATGACGTCAGCATGTACAGGATTGGTCATAGGGAACGGGCGGTAAAATGATTTTCATCGCACTGCTTATGAGGGAAGGCGATTTTGGGTGGAGAGGCAGCGATGCGTTACAATGATTGACACGTAGCCAAGCACTATTTAGAATACTGCCGGTCCATCGCGCATTATCTTTCGTATGCAGATGGCCAGTGAAATTGATAATGACCGTAGATCTTCGACGGGTCGATCGGACGGTTGACGGGGCAGGGAGATGGCGGAGTTTTAATGGCACGGACCCAACGTAGTTAATAATTAAATAAACTCATCGGGCGGGATTTGATTGGCTGGGGTCGGTTATTAACTAATCGTAAGGATTAATTAATCCCTTTCACAATGGATGGTCGAGCAACATTTGTTTTTATTTTAAACACATATAAATATATGTTTAAATGACTTTTATTATATGATAATTAAACCAAAGCGATTTATTTACCATAGGGGGCGGGAATATATATAAAGTTATTTTTTAACCAAAGGGGGTATAAAGCGGATTTTTTAATTTGAATAAGTGGGAATTAAATACTTTGGTTAAAACTATAATACATGGGTTTTTTGGGATATTTATATAAAATAAGTTATATATAATAGGAAAAGGTGATTTTATAAGGATTTAATATATAAAATCAATGTTAATATGACAAGGGGACAAGGAAAACTTCAAAATACATTAATATAACTAAGAAAGTGAAGTTTTTAGAAGAAAATTGCATTGTAATCACTTCATCACTTAAACATAGGATAAAATGTGATTTTGAGGGTTTTCTATGAAATATCTCATGATTTTCCTAAGTAAAATGGGATTTTACTTAGGAAAGAATATTTTGAAGTAAATGAGTGTGATGATGAATGGTTTTAAGTACTTAGGTTTTTTCCAATTATTGGGCTGAGGGTCCGGTCCCTCCAAAAGTCAATTAAATGCCTTGAGCCCCTTTAATTTTCAAATACCTTTGTGCTTAGGGAAATTAGTGAATTCTTTATGGGAAAAATGAAGGGGAAGTTAATAATCTTGACTTTTCTTTGTTGTGAACTTTTTCCAATGTAGTATCTGCCTTTACATTTGTGATGAAAGTAAAATTGAACACATTTAGAACCATCATTCATCACATGTAATTCTGCAACAACATCTACCTCCCCTATCTACTTTACTCTACCATTTTTTCTTCTTTATTAGGGTGCACTTAGACTGGCAAACCCTTATCAACCTTCTTTTTCTTTTACATGGAAAACCTACCTAATTCTACGCTTATGACATCCAAGGGCTCAGATTAAATTGTTGAGCACCTTTTATTAACTCTACCTATCTGCTTATCTGCCAAAATTAAACTGTTTGGCCAGATATTTATTCTCTATTCTACAACATGAAATTGAAGAGTGAATGAGTCAAGTTTAAACAGTTTGACTCTTCATAAATTGTGGCAAAAGTTTAACAAGCTGCACACAATTGCTTATTACAGAAAATGAAATAGTAGTGGCATTTAGACTTGCACACTTTCCTGGTCTATTTTTGTTTGGGGTTCATTTCTTTCACTTTTTTGACCAATTTATTTTTTCACCCTTTGATTTTTCTTTTAGGGTATACCCTCTTTATATTTTTTAAATTTTTTTATTTTTTTGATAATATGGAACAGCTTTTGCAACAAGAAAAAGGTTTTAACATATTGCATAGTTCGACAAGTCAATCATGAAAAATGATACCTATTGGTATAGGAGTCTAACACACTCATTACCGTTTGTTGGTTAGTTTATTTCAGCTTATTACCTTCTCTTCTATATGCATATCGTAATCATCTCATATAGTAAGGTTTATGAGAGTAGAAAATCAAAATATATTGAAGCATAACATATCTCCGCCAGAAAAAATGAAATCATATTGATGGATCAGGACTGCACCTTTTGTAATACATTAATCCCACCTACATCAATAAATCCTTTACTCATCCCTAACTTACTGGTATGGATAATCCCTATATCAATTAAAAATATGACTAAGAAAATGAATACTCTCTTCTCAAAGTAAAATATCTCCCTCTTATGCACTATTTGATAATTATTTGGTACAATAATGAAAAAGTTCCATAAAAGTTAGGTGCTTGACCAATTTCCTTTTCATACTTTTAATTTTATCTATGTGGTCTAGATGAATTGGGTTGTGTGGGGTTTATTCTCCGTTATTTCTCAGGATCAAATCTCATGAGGATGGATTCAATATGGGAGTAAAGTGTGGGGGCTATTTTATCCAAAGGATTTTATAGGATTGACCAAGTCTCACATGATCTTAGTGATTGCCTCATGTTTGAGTGGATTTTTCTTCCATCCAACATTGGGGTTAGCCTCGACCAAGGATCAAATTAGCATTGGAAATAAAATTGAATTTGAATTAAGACTACGGTTTTTGTAAAACCTCAGTACCCTTCTCAGTATGGCTAATATTATTTTAATACAATTTATTTTAAAAAATATCCTTTTACTTTGAACTTTGGAATTTGAATATTTTTAAAATTTATAAAGCATCCTTGATCTTTTATATCATTATTTATAGATTTAATATATTACTAAATAATTTTCTATCCTCTTTAATATTAATAAATTTCAAACTTCATTTCTCCTTTCTTGTAATTTGAATTAGGAATTAACTAGTGTTTTAATATCATTATAGTCAATATATAAAAATTTCCCATATATATATGTATGTATGTATATATATATATATATATATATACATACATATATATATACATACATACATATATATATATATATATATATATATATATATATATATATATTAGGTCAAGGGTTCATAGCTTGAGTGGTTGGGAATATGGTATGTTTTCCCCCCCACTTCAGTTCAATTCCGATAAATAACATGTTGAGCTATTGTGATAAGGCTAGGAGGGTAGATTCCCCCTCACTGGTGGGAAACCCCTTGTGGGTGTCTCTTCGAACATCTTGGCCCTTGCGTAGTCATAATTTTCTTACTATGAATTAGCTTTTGAATTGTTTTCACTAGCATAGGGATATAGTGGTAGTCGTAAGCTTTGAACTTGGACCTTACCCAAGTAATGTCGACGAGTTACTAATTCCTATAAATCAAAAAAGAAAAAAATAATAGTTTAAAGTACTAGAATTATATGTAACCAAACTATGAAAATTATTTGTATTCAAACAATTTATGTAAAATTATGTTATTAAACACATGTTATATTATTAAATTTTACATTTGTGTGTAATTGTTCCAATTAAAAAATTCAATAAGTGTAGGTACAAAAATATGTCAAATATGCCAAGAACATGTCATGCTCTTTGCATGTGGTGACAACATCACATTTCTAATATATTAAACAATGGTAGATTCATCTTAAACACTTTTATAGCACTATTGTTCTTTCATATTAAATCATAAAGTATTTAAATCCATATTTAAACTTTAATTCATGTTTAATGTCAATTTTCAATATTAATATTAATAAATGGTCCTCTTGTGTATAGGAAAAATGGAATCAAATAGCCCCTCCAATCAACCCCCTCAAGGCCTCTCCATGGAAGGAGAAATGCCAAGTTCCAAAATACATTAGATGATATTTTGAGGGGTATCTTGGGCATACTACAAGTACACATTCGATTTCTAGTAAACATCTCCAACTCTGTGCTATAAATTTAATGTTTAACAAGTGAATAATATTCTTTAACAGATGTTTACTGTGAAAAAATATCATTTTTGATAGGTTCATAGGTTGATATTTAGTTTGGACATAATTATTATATTTCTTCAGCTTCGAGAACCAACCAATCTCAGATAGAGTTGGCTCAGTTAAAATATGAATAGAAATCTTGAAGTGATATTTTTAAAGCACAAAAAAATTATTACACGTGTCTCGTACTTCAAATTGACAATTTGATGTAAATTGTAGGGACCATGCATATATATCTATTCGAAAGGATTTCCTCACAATTATATGTGATTCTAAGGGGTCTATTTTCCATCGTACAGGTAAACATTGGATTTCTAGTTAACGTGATCAAGTCTAGACAATATGTATATTTAATGTTTAACATGTGAATACTTTCTTCTTTCACACACATTTAATGTGAAAAAATATCATAATATATAGGTGAATGGGTTGAGCATGAGGTTGGTCATGTTGATTCTCAGTGACTTGTTGAGGATAATTTAGGTGAAAGTTGAACATAAATCTTGTTCAAGATATTTTTAAGGTTAAAATTTATCCCATCCTTCATACTTATGCTTGATTATAAATTTGATTTTTTGTATAGGGAACAATAGCTCTAGGTTTTTATCCTTAGAAGATGACAATCATCCTTTGAATGATAGCTTAGAGAATGGGATATTTTGTGGATCAGGTAAGTTTAAATCTAGACATTTTTTAAATATGAATTTTCTAAGTTAAATTTATTCGTATTTAAACAATATGTGAAAAAATATCATGTTATAGGTTTTTCTCGTCCTCTTGCAAGATGCCATCATGGAGGGAGAGGTCTCAAGTTGCAACAATATGCTTGTAATGAAAAATATTGACTTATTTATCTCCATCGTGGAGATGTTCCTAAGAACATGCCTTCAGAAGACAACATATCCACTCTTATTACTGATGGCATGAAGGTGCATTATTTAAGATTGCAAAATGGGATAGAAAATAGAAATATCTCTAGTCCTACTACAGTTTGTCTCCAAATAATTTTGAAACGTTTGGAGAATCTCATAGAGGCACATCCCGGGATTGGACCGATGATCAGAGATTTTCTTGACATGATACATAAGAGGAGAGAATAAGTTATATGCAAACACTCCTTTAAAGAAGTGAGAGATAGGGTGACTAAGGAAATGACCTTCTCATTATTTTACTTGTAATTTGATGAAAAAATTTGTATGAAGGTTACAATATTTAATTGCCCTAATATTGCTATTTATTTATTGTAAGTTCATGTACGCAAAAGATAAGTTCCCCAATAATGATGAAGTGTCAGAAAATTTTGCGAGGATGTTATGTATTGATTTTCGAGAGCACATGGATATTAATTATACAAATACTCAATCCATATTCTATGAAGCTAGGAAAAGTTGTACATATGAATGATATAATGTTATACAAGATGTTGTATTTAGTGCTGCAACACATTATTTAGCACCTTAATCACCTTGAGTTGCTTCTCTTTAAAATAATTTTTCCATTTCATCCAACATAGGAGCTAAAGGAAGGGTGAAGGTTAGGAAGCTTGTTCAAGATGTTTTACGAGTCGTGTCAGTTAGGCTTAGGGAAGAGGAAGCATTCAAAGAGTGAGGATAATTTTACACCATTTATTATTATTGTTCCATATGAGGTGTTTAGAGAGATGGGTTGAATGCAACTCGAGACATATGCAACATCTTGTAGAAATAATTTGGAGCAATCCATGGTTTGCGATAGTTGGATCCATGGAGAAGCATGTTCTAAGAAGCTATAACATACCACGTGGGTTCATATTGGGGAATATATAATGAGGAAAACATGAAATAATATATTGAGCATATAATAGGAGGTGAAAGGTTTTTATATTGGCAAGTATCAAAAATGGAGCTCAAAGTTAATGAAAAAATATAAAGGGGTATAAGAAATTTTGATGAAAAAATGGATACCTACAATATCTCGTGAAATTAGGGATTTTTCAAACTGGGAAGGTGTATTGGGTTTGTATTGGTAGGGAGTTAAATAATGTGATTTTTAGAGGTATTTTCCAATATGTAGTCAAATTAAGGCTATTTTTTAGTATGCCATGAATTCATGTGATATACCAAAGATTCTTTGAGTGAAGTCCCCATGGGGGTGTTTACATATGCAACATCCCAAAGCGTGTCACCAAAAAATAGGCACCGGGCTGATAGAAGGTGCATACATCGGTGTTATTCGGATCATAGTTGTAAAGAACTAAGGCGTTTAATGCAAATAGTATGGTGCATTAAAAATACAAATGCATCGGTGCATGCACCTTCTATCCACCGAGTGAGTATGGATTGTGTACATGCCCTGGGCCGTTAAGGTGTAAAAATGCATTGGCGTGTTAAAGGCAAACCATACCGGTGCATACAATGCCTATCCGCCCGATGCATATATTTTGGTGACATGCACCAGGTGTTATAATTGGTAATAGTATTTGGTGCGGTGCTCATAGGTCATATTAATGCATTGGTGCGCACTATCATACACATGCACCATTGTTCATTTTCAATTTTTTAGAAACATCAACTCGTGACAGTGCAATTATTGTGAATTTTTAAATTCATTATTCATTAAAAGTCAAGACATGTCTTATAACAGTATTCATATTAATTAAATTTTTATTAGTTCATTTGAATGTGATGTTTGGATGAATTTTTTATATCATCAGATTTCACATCTCTTCATTATAATATTTAATCATCCATATATTTAATGAGTGGTGTAACATTTCACAACGACAATGGAGAACACAATAAAATATATTAAAATGTTTTTTAATACATACATACATACATACATACATACATATATATATATATATATATAAATATATATATATATATATATATATATATATATATATATATATATAAGAGACTCTTTCTCATACAAAATGGGATAGTTATTGACAACCCTTTGTCTTTCTATTTGGACACTATGTCCATTACATTAAAAAAAATGTTTGATTTTACAGAAAAATATTCAAAAAATACAATGCCTTACTTTGATATCAAAACATATTGATCATCATTCTTCGCTGGAACTGTTTTCACTACTCGAGCTACTTCCATGAATTGGGTTATTTGGATGAATGTTTTTTTAATTATGTTGATTGTTTTATTCTTCTTCGAGTTCCATCTAAAAACATAAAAATAAAGTGTAATGAGAGTATCTACATTGGTGAGAATAATGAAAATCGCAATATTAAATAATATCCAACAATGTAAATTGAAAATAAATGTACCATAGCAAGAATTGACTCGTGAACTACACACATTATTTCAAAACCAAATTATGATGTCTACTTTCAAGAATTCTTTTGTTGGCATAGTTCCATACTCTGTTTCCTACAATTTTTATACCCCATCACAATTCATAGATTTAATAAAAAATATTTTTTCATTCTATTAATTATAGACATAGCTAAGTAAAACAAGATAGATACTTACAAATTCCATAATTAATTTTTGATATGCCAACTAATACTGACAACTCATATTTAACCCAATGTCAATAAATTCTTCTGATGGTTCTTCTTTGTATGTTAGCACATGTTTGAAGGCATTCAATGATGATTGTTATAAAAAAACTTAAAATATACAAAAATGAAATATAGTTAAGTTGTTATAAGGAAGTAACAATTACTCACAAACTTAGATATCAACCCTTTTCTTCATTTTCATCATGTTTTATGGGTATGTTTTCCATTTTATTTTATTTTCTGTAAGAAATACTTGAAAATTAATAGGTAATGACAAATTATTTATTTATTGTACCTAATCGAAAAAATCAATGATTGCACATTACATTTGAAGCATGTTATTGTTGAGATGGATCCTCATGCGATGAAATTATGTCCATTTATTTGACTATCTCCTTGTACACCTTTTTGGACATTCCTACTACCACATTTTTGATATCAACTCGTTCATCCATCAAGATTTTCATAATCTTCCTAAAAAAAGTAACATGACAATAAACTATTTAATTTTTATATTGATATATCAAAACTAAATATAACAAATTTGATATTTATTAATTATTTCTTTGTATAAATATATACATATAATTCTAGAAAAACATGTAAAGGAAAATTACTAGTTCAATGCTTATTTCTTGTTGTTGTGCGTTTTTTCAATTAAAAGTCTGACATGTTTCATCGAGCAATTCTCTGGAAACTCTTCTTGTAGTTTAAAAAAAAATTGGTTCTTGGAATCATTGGATTTATTTTTGTATTATAAGTAGAAATAATGTCTAAAAATTCATTCCAATAGATCCCTCAAAGTTTTGTAAAATTTTTTTCCCCTTTCGTTAACCTCTAGCACTACTCCAGATGAGCTAAGGAGCAATTAATTTTCATTTGCACGTTCTAATTTTTTCCTTTTCCTAGAACACCATTACTTTCCTTTGTTGATGGTCAATGTAGAAAATTAAACATATATGAATTAATAGATTGTTTGAAACATGTTATGTAATATTTTTAAGTATATTATTAATGAAAATTCAAAAAAGAAACTCAAATTGGATCGATATTATTTTTTCATTAACTTGATTCATCCTTCTCCAATTATTCCATCAAGCTTATATGCTCTTATGGTCTTAGACCAGAAAGAATATTATCAAGCTTCATAATTTTGTAGCTCTGCATAACACACACTAAAAAATACATATTAGTTGACTTACATATAGTTCAAAAACAATAATTTTTGTAAATAATTTACAAAGAACTTTCCTTTTTTTCTTTTCTGGATGTGCTACTAGTATTTTTGTTACTTAAAATTTTTTAGCCATTTTCTAATCAATATAAAACATGTACCATTCATTAATATAGTTTATAAATAAATCACATACTTTTTCAGGTAAAAAAAATCAAGAAAACAGTGCATCTATCTAAATTAAACACCCGGTGTGGTTATATTTTTAACCACACTAGTGAGACTTTCGGCACTTTAGCACCAACAAGTAGAAAATAATTTAAGAAATAACAGTGTCATATGTTATTATAAATGCACTGCCACTACATTAGAAATGTTGTATGATGCTCTCTATCAATAGGAAACCTAGTGCATTATATGAATATGGCAGCACTAATTAACATAAACATAAATGAATTAGTGTTTTTTTTTCAATATGCATCGAGTGTGTTATAATAAAAACACGCACTGATTCACGATATTAAATAGGGCACACAGATTAACAAAAGTCATTTTTTTTAAAATCGTGCAAGGGCCGATAGGTATTTGGATCCGACTCTACAAGTGGCCCCACAGGTTAGATGTCAAATGCATATATATATGTATAGTACTAGAAACCCTATAAATCTAAAATGAAAATCCCTAATTGTGAATTTTTGCAGTCACATAAACAAGAAGACACAAGGGTTAAATGTAAGAGTGGATTTTTTGTTTTTCTCTCAATTTTAATTAAATCTAAATAGGAATAGAGATTGTAAATGGTTTTATTAGTAAAATGCACATGAAAATTTAAAATTTTTACTATGCATTTATTAATTCTAATAGAAACTGTAAAAAAACAATTATTACACACAATTTTAACATTTTTACTATACTACAGGGTTTTTGTGTGAATTACGAGATGTTTCAAATTCTAATTCTTTGAATAGTACTATCGTTCCAAAGTATTTTGCAGCTCCACAATGCTCTCTTGTCTCTAGGTATGTCCCTTGCACAAATCTCTCCCTGAATAATTTCGCCGAAATAATGAAATAATGAATAACATTTACTATGTAAAGAACTTTCTAGGAAATTAGATTTTTGAAAATCATTTGTTGCTTATTTTTCTTTTTACCATTTTTTTTAACTCAAAAAAAACAAAGTTGCATTTTTTTCCTCAACATTCAGTGCATTGGTTAACTAAATTTACCAGTGCATCCGGTAATAAAACCGCACTGATGTGTCCAGTAATAAAACCACACTAGTGTGGTTAACAGTACATTAGCACTAATAAAAATAACTCCTTTTTTAATGCACCAAAATTACTTTTAGGTATGTACACCAAAATTTAATGTTGATTTTTCTCAAATGCAAGGAGAAAATATCATAATTATATCAAATGGAAAATTCTTCAAAGTCCATCTCATTTCATAATATTTCTCAAATTCCATCCCATAGTTCTCCCTATCCATCTTTAGACGTAATTAATTTATATTTTATTTATATTTTCATTATCTAATTGAAATTATTTATTTTATCCATGTCAGTCAGTTGAATAAAATTAATGTATACAAATTTGTAGGTTCATGCAGATCCAAAATCGAGTTCATATAAATAAAATATTTAAACATTTCCAAAATGGCGGAAGCTCTTATCAGGAGCACCATACTGCAAGGCATGGTTGGTAGATGAAAATGGACAACCGCTTCACCCTTCCAATTGTAACATGCTAGCTTCTAGCCATAATCTTGATACAATGATGGTAATAATTGTTTGGTATAATGTAATTATTTTAATGTCAAACCAATTAATCACGCACTGATGTGGTTACTAATTGATATCATCCATATTGTACTAATCATGTTAAAATATAGTTTTGGAAATTATTGGGATTCTAGTGGTGATGAGCGACCTACCTACCATCTTCTGTTGCACCCCATGACAATATCAAATCTGTTAGTCATCAGTAATTTTTTCCTTTGTAGATGACTAAATGCTTATCCTAGATTTCTAGAAACAAAATTGATGAATATTGTGAGTTCTAGAAATCTCACTACCTTCATTATCCTTAGGATAATTTTTTCATTGTTCTACTACTCTATCAAGGCTTGGCTAGTCTATCACTCCTAGAAGACCAAATCATGGACTTATGTCACTCATTATCACTATGTTTTCCATCTCTAACCTTAATACTCTGTTTCTATTTCCCTAACCCTTATATTTACAACTTGGATTGCCAAGTAGCCTAACCTTTTCCCATATTCACCAAATGCCTCAGGCATTGGTGGGTTTAAGCTACCTTTCTGGGCTCTTTAGATAAATCAAAGTTATCAATTTCTAGGATTGCAATGCATAAAGGTTTGTCAATTATCTGTTTTACACCCACAAACCCTAGGCTAAGTGTTCAGCGAAAGGTCAAGTCCAAAAGGCCTCCCGATAGGTAATGTAAGGTCACCTAGGTTATTCATTGTTTTTGTTTTCCAAAACTCACTATTTTACATGTTCCCAAAGATGAAATCAAATGAAAATAAGGGTGAGCTTATGATTGTCCAAAAGCTATCAAAAACCTCCAAGAGAAAACTCCTTTGATCAGAGCATAAATTCTGCAAAAGGACAGTTTCCATACTTTAAAAATTTCTGCAGGAACGGTTTATGATGGTTATCATCATAAGAGAGGCAAGGTGAGAAACCAAACTCCTAAAGGACATTCACAGCAAAGGAGAGACAACAAGCCTATGAAAAAAAGAGTATCAAGGTTTTTATAACTAATTTTCTATAAAATGTTGCCCAACAAAGATTCCATACAAAGAATCACAAGAACAGAGGTACATCAGTGCCACTGAGCATAAATTGAAAATTTATTGAAACTAGAAATGAAGGTGAGAGACCTCCCTGATGGAAGCAGGCAGAACTTGAAAAATGATATCAGAAGGTGACTTACATGGTCTATCCAGGCACACTATTTCACTGCACCAAAAGGAGAAATTGAAAAGAGTATCAGCATGAAGGAGTCTAAAACTCTCAAGTACAGTAAAATGTCTTCAAAATAGTCAAAAGAAGGAAAGTAGGAGGCTAAGTGTCAAATGAGAAATCAAATTGAGCATGAGTTCTACTGTTGAGTGAATAAGGTATCAAACTCCAAAAGTTTTAGAAAGAGACCAAAACACTGTGTTATGACACCCTACAATAGATCAAAAGTGGTCAATGAAAAACAAAGTAGGCATGATGTACAACCTTTGGAAAAATAGATATATCATTGTCAAAAACACTGTGTTATGGCACCTGCAGGAAACAGAAGTGGCCAAGAAAAAAAGGTTATGTTTTCAACTCAACTACCAAAAGATAATTTTTTGTGTTTAAATCACCTCCTACAAAAGAAAAATAAATATTAGTAAAGGGATAAGGCAGACATTAGCAAAGTGGGTTTTTGTTTTCAATTTATTAATTCCAAGTATATAAAATCATTTCATTATCACTCAAAGCCATTTCTCATTTGAAAAAGAAAGTGGAAGCTTTTCAGAAATTTCAGAGTTTTCTGGAAGATGTTCGGGCAAGAAAAACGTGCTATGCCCCTGAAAAAAACCTGTCCTATGCACTTGAGAATATGTGCTACGCGCCTGTCTGTGCACTCTGTATAATTTGAAATGGGGCACTACACGCCTCTGGAAGTGTGCTATGCGCAGGGCACGCTTAGTGAAAAACATAACAGGCCCGAGCCTTGCTCACATGACAGCTTTGTCGTGTTGCGCCCTTGCCCATGAAGAAGCCACCCGATAGGCCCGAGCCTTGCCTCAGACGTTGCACACTGGTCTGTTTAATTTCATGCAGGACCGCCCGACAACGTGCAGTTTCCACCTGGGCGCTGTGCATAGGGGCATGCAGAAGCCATCTGACAGCTCCTGACGCTATGCGCATGTCCATTTAAGTCATGCAGAAGCCACCCGATAGCCTGAGTTCTACACGCCTATCCATTTGGGCTCTGCACAGAGGCTCGATAGCTCCCGACGCTATGTGCCTGGCCATTCAAGTCTTGCAGAAGACACCCGACTAGCCCATGTTGCACTCTTGTGTGTTTTTCTTCAGCTGGGAGGGTTTATTTATAAGTTCATGCCATTCATCTGCCTCAGAACTTCTCAAATTATTTCTTAGCACCTCCTAAGGATTCTAAAGAGGTATTTAGACCTATTTACCCTTTTTTCTACTATTTTGAAGGGTGAATTTAGAGAAAGAGGTAAAAACCCTTAAAAATAAAAGTTGGGTCCCCATGCTAAAAAACATTGTTGATTGAAGAGAATCCATCCACCTACATATTCAAAACACACTGAGGCCCAAAGTGTCCTTCTTCACTCATCATTTCCCCCTCGAATTTGCAAATCACTCCATTTATCATTATCATCTCACTTGCCCTCTCCATATCCTTTCATAAATAGTTTGCAGGGTTTTTGGTTTCAAGACAAGAGTAAAGGATAGAATTCCTAAAGAAGGCCGTGTTGATAGTGGCGAGGAAGACCAAAGGCCTAGAGGACAGCATAGAAAGGGTGGGAGGGTGAAGAGGTTTGAGCCTATAAATGCTAAGGAAAAGGCAGCCTCCCCTGCATCAGCTGCATGTGTTCAAGAGGTATGTTTCTTTGACTTCTGTGAGAAAGTAAAAAGAGTCCAAAGTCACCCTAAATTGACCATACTTTTCATATTAAACCTACATAATCACCAAGTACATCTAGCTAGAGTGAATTTTTAGCTATTCACCAATGCAATTGCCATGGCCACTGGGATAGCTTGCCTAGGAGAAAAATTGTTCGAGCAGAGGAATTTAGACCTAAGCCATTATTAGACTTTCTTAAAACCTAGATACCAAGCCAATTTAAAATCCATTTTTCCATTTTGACATCTTTCGGAGAGATATGCGCCCTTAATGAAACTCATCATGAATTACTTCACCTGTGAGGGTAGGTTTTCTAGGCTTTATTCCTACCATGTAATACTTCTCATGCACTTCACTGAGGCTGAGCTGCTACATCTGCCATATTAACTTTATAGAAGTATTGATAAGATTTCATGCATTGTGCAAAAGAGGCCTCATTCCCAATATATTCCCAGTCTTTTTCACCATTAACTTATCAAAATGATTGTGTTTCAACAGTTAGAGAAAACGAGTATCCCATCGGAAGTATTCATCTCCCATCATGTTTTCACCAATCCACAACCTCTTCCTTTGAAGAATTTACCCTCATCATCTCATCTACCTTCCTCCCTTCCTCCATCAAACCCCACTGACCATGATTCCTCATCCACACATGAATCCTCTCCCTAATAGGAAAATGACATTCAAGAGAAGAGCAGTGACAAAGATGGAAATAACAGTCAAGAAGAAGAGACAGAGTTTGAAGGAAATGGAAGTGGTAAAAACAATGAAGACAATGGGAAAAATAGTGTGGAAGAAGAAACAAATTATGAGGATAATGATCAAAATCAAGAGACATGGGAAGATTATGAAGATGAAGAGACAGAAGAACAAGAGGAGACAAAGACCAATGAACAAGAAGATAAGGAAGAGGTAGATAATGAAGAAAGTGGCAATGATGAAGAAGAAACAAAGGACAATGAGGAAGAAAATGATAGTGAAAAAGAGGACAGTTTAGAACAAGAAGATAATGAAGAGGCAGATTTTGAAGACAAAGGAAGTGAGCCGAATGAAGAGGAAAATACAAATGGCAGTCAAGAGATAGAGGCAGATTTTGATGAGAAGAATAGTGAAAATGAAGAAAAAAACAGTGAGCCAAATATTTAGGAAGAAACAGACAAAAAAGAGGCAGATGCTAGCAATGACGAAGAGACAAATGAAGAAGGGACACATGATGAAAAAGATAGAATTATAAGAAGAGACAGATGTAGAGGATGAAGACAATGGAAGTGGGAAAAATAATGACTTTGATGAAGAGGATAGTTTATAGCAAAATAACATTGAAGAAGATATGGAAGACAATGAAAATGATGAAAATGCTCAAGAAAGTGATGAAGACGCTGATAAAAACACCTCTAACAACGACAAAAAAGAACATGATGATGGCAATGATAATGTTGTAAACACAGAGGAGGATAATGAAGACACCATGATGACTAATAGCCCTTAAAATAATGACAATAGTGACACTATGAACCCAAAAAGAAGTCAAGAGATTGATGATAATGATGAAGATCATGATAGTGATGATAGCATGGGGTAAATGAAAATACCTCTCAAGAGGGTATTGTTGTGTAGATTAATCCGTCTTGCGGACAAGACTGATCTCTCTAGTACTAAAAGTAACTAGCAACAAACAGCCAATTATACTAATCTCTCTCTAAGCATACAAGATTCATAAAAATGCTATATAGGTGTAAGGCCTACCTTATGTCTAGCGCTTGCTTGATCTCGTTGAAGTCCTTCCCGTGCACTTGAAAGAACGTTCCTCATGAATCTGCAGTCACAAACGAGCAAAAAGATTACATAGCACCTGTATAGACATTATTATAAACCATACTCATCATAATGATCAAGGAATTTATGAAATAAACCATGAATAGACAGTTTAATGAGAGAAATGAGTATATTTGTATTAACTTCAAATAAAGAAAACCTTTACAACCTGTGCCTTGATGTCGTGCAGGTCCTCCTGGGGTATGAAGCAGGAATCTCTTCTAATTTGACAAGCATTGCACTCTTTTAACCAAGACGGATAGAGATGAGTGATTTAACCTCACAGAAAGTCTTAGTTAACTGAGTCTAAATCTCAACAACATTTAACCTCAAATATCTTAAAGCTTGAACCCCATTTGAGGCTACCCAAGGCCTCTTTTTATAGTTGAAAAGAGGAGGTTTTCTGTTCCAAATATGAAGGGATAGAATCCTCCTTCAAAGGGATTAGTTCCTTACATCAAGGGGTTAGCTCAATCAAGTGAGGGATGCATGAACCTTCTCAAAGCGTATCCATTCCCGAAAATTCCCATCTAGAATCTTCTAGAATTCATCTGAAATCAACCTTTTATCTTTACTTTCTCTCCTTTTTGAGTTTTACAGAGGTCCGCACTCATAACACAAAGAACATGCGGTATGGTTCCTCAGGAGAGCTGAACTTTAGGTGCGGGACTGCAGGCAATGAATAGAGAAAGTGCGATACCAATGTTTAGGGGATTTTTAGGAACTTTTCTCCGATTTTGAAAGCTTGAGATGAGGAACTGATATGATAGACTTGCAAAAGGAGGAAGTATGAGTAATAATGAGCTCATACTCATAGCAAAATGTCAAGATGACAGTTTTTAGTGTAAAAAATTGCCCCCTAAAGTGCAAAGTCTGGAATAGATGAAGCTGAAGTCTGTCATATATGAAGAGTGCAGTACTTTATCATTTCAAAGATCATCCTGTGGACACCCCAGTTGGAACCTGTAAAAGCATTCAATGCAAAATATATACATATATATGTCATCACTGAGGTAGGCATTCCCATACTCAGATTAAAACTAACTAGAAATTAACTCAAATCGTTCTGATACAAGAATTTTTTTAATATTACATCAATAGTATAGACATAGCATGGGTGTAGCCATCTGTAATGAATAGTCTACTGTATAATAATAAAATTCCTCACAGCCTGGATGGTGGAAACTAGATCCAGGGTCTTCATTTCTGCATCTCGAACTAGTACGATTCTATCCATATGAATAAATGTGTTGAAGTCGAACATGGTAGAAACCACTTGATTACCAGTCAATGATGTGAACTGTTAACAAGTCTGAGAGAAACCACCAGTAATGTCAATGGCTCTCAAAGTACCCAGTACAATGATGAAGTCAAACATTTCACAGAATCATTCGATCGAAGGTCAATGATGCAACCTGTCGTCAAAGGCGAGAAACCTGCCATTGAGGCATGCAGATTTGAAGGTACTAACAATTTATGGATCAACTTCCTAGATAATATGCTGATGTCGATAGAAAGTGATCTGTCGTAGGCAAGCCCACAACACGAAATCATAGATCAAGTTTTGAAAATATATTGGGAAGGACTGACTCAGGAATGGTAAAAAATGGATGACAGATATTTTGCAGATGAATGGTTTATTTGAACTGTCCTCTTGAACACATAACGACAATGCAGATGGTTTGGTGAGAATCGACCTAAAGCTAATACCCAGAAACCAGCTGAAGAATTTCAATGTGGTTTGATTAACTGTTAGGTAAATGATTTCCCAACCCAGGTGAATGAAAGTGTCGTGTTCAAGAGTGGTTGACTGAATTTTTGAAAATTTTAAAATATAACAAACATGCCCATTTTTCTCTCTTTTTCCCCCACCATTTCTGGTAAGTACCTATTTATTTTTGACAAGCTTGAGGAGGATAACATTTGCTTGGTTATAAGCTCATCCTTCGGATGAGTCCAACTTAGTTTAGAATTCGAACCCTAAGAAGGAGTGGTTCGTTCCTGTTTAAAATTGAACAGGCCCTTTACTGTTAAGTTTTAACGAGTCCAGTATAGGAGAAACTCGGTGTTTTTCAGTTTTAGGGAGTCAGAAGAAAAACTTAAGAAAACTCCATGGGTGTACTTTTTCTTAAATTTTAGTCTCTCGAGCCCGAAAAAGGATAAAATAATGCGGGAGAGAACTCTATTGACCATAATTAGTCAACGTATACCTTTTTCGTAAATAGTCCATTTCAGTCCGGAAAAGGGGTAAACTTATACTGAAAGGACGATCATTCATTTACTTTAACGAGTTCGAATAATCAAGTACTCGGCGATATTTTCATATTTAGAGAGTTTGAAAAGGGCTTAAAAGAGGACTCCAGGGTTTCGCTTTTTTGTAAATTTTTTGAAAGAGTCCGAAAAAGTGATAAAAGTATGCTCTTTGTTGAAAAACGATCAATTCTCCTGAAAAATCCAATTTCTGCACAAAAAATTGAAACATTACACATACCTGTTTAGGATAAGTAAAAATGCTTTTCAAAAATACCCTTTTTAAAGTGAAAAATAAACAAATTTAAAATTCATCTATTCGAAAAAACTTATAAAAAGGACTTTTTCTATTTCATTTTTACTGTTCAATTTCAGAGTGAAAAGTAAAAAGATTTTGGGTAAGAAAGTTCCTGTGAAGATTCTGGAAAATCCGTCCATTGGAATCGAAAATCGTCAGTCCCAGGTAATCCACGACCTCTAAATCTTGGTTTTCATCTGTTTCAAATTTATTTTTAGGCTTTAGTTTGTACTTTTAGGGCAAAAAATGGTTAAAAAGTTCGCCCGCGGGGTCCACAGGTGCGACACACGTTACCTGCAGACCCCGAATTTTTTCTATAAGGAAAAAGTCGTGGGTTCCGCACCCGGCACATAGTAAACATGCATATCTACGCACTGTGTACAAAGTGTAGGTGTGGTACCCGCGCGGTTGGATTTAAAACATTCATTTCTCATTTGTTTCCCAAAAAATTTCAAATAAGATTGTTCTAACTTGCCTTTTTATGCATTGTAGGATTGACAAGATGCTAATTTGGAGAGAACGTGAGCACGAGGATGTGGATGAAGCCGCAATACTCCATTTTCACACACAACATGCATTAAGAGCATGTGGCTTGTACAAATTTTGGGCCATCTCAGGCATGAGGGCACAAGTAGAACTCCTGACATGGTTGGTGAACAGATGGAATGTGCAGGACCAGTGCTTCTTTATTGGTGGCCACCGGCTCGAAATTGAGCTGGAGGATATATATTTTTTGACTGGTTTGTCCAATAGGGGCGAACAAGTTTCTTTGTTTGGGACTAGGGCAGGTGGCCAATCTGTCGCTAGTCTCCAACTAGAATTCTACAATGACCAGGCAAACCCTAGGGACAAACGGATTGATATAAAATACATCATCCATCCTGAATTGAAATTTATTGCTTTTACTGTTACCAAACTGTGTGGGAGTGCTGCGCTGCATGTAGCTACTGGTTCCCAAATGCGTATTGTCGTGGACTGTTTTCGCGGCACCATCTTTAACTGGTGTGAAGCTGTGTTGGCTAATGTAAAAGGCCAACTAACTAGAGGAAAAGATGGGAAACTGAAAAACTTTGGATATGGATCCATCGTCGTCTCTTTTTCTCTAGAGAGGATCCCCATGTTAGCTCCACAGAGTATTTTCGTTGATGCCAGTCGACTTCGAGAACCGAGGATGGTTCGTTGGTCCGCATTGATGGCTCGTCATGCTATCGAGGGTACTGAAATTGTCCGATTTCCTCCTTCATATTTTCGTTGGCTGGATCGCCAAATTTTTGTGATAGAGGACTTTCCATACGCCGGGATAGATTTCCGTGGCGATCGAGAGATGGCTCTTCCAGCAGGGGAATAGTGGGATGAGTCAGGTACAATCATTTTTCAACGTTTGCTAAATTCTAAATTTTTTTTTTTTTTTTTATCGTCTTGAAAACTAATAACCAAAATTTTTTTGAATACAGATGTGGGTCCATAGCGACTAGCCCACCTCCAACCTTATTAGAGAATACAACCAGTTGCAGCCGCACCAGCCCCAGCAGGCCAATCAGCGGAGATTTTGACTGATTTAGAGCATCATCTAGAGCGTTTGACTCTAGATATTCCAGAGACGAGCATATATGACATTCCACTCAGGTTGCAGAGATACGTGATTGGAGTTCCAGGACCTTTTAGGAGGTTCCTATGCAGGGTAGCTCGGGCAGTGGTTTCTTATCGTGATCACCATCAGTGATGGGATGATTGTGTAGACTCATATTTTTTACTTTTGTATTATTATTTTTGTCGATCATAAGGTGTTTCCAACCTATGATCGAAGACGATGTATATTTTTTGAAAACACTCCTATACTATGATATATCATTATTAACCGGCTATCTGTGTACATATGTGAATATTGTTTGATTTACTGCTTTTGATTATTGCAAATGTCTATTTATCATACTAGAAGCAATTGAGTCTGCTAATGTATTTAAATATCTTGGAATATGATGATGTTCAATGTAATCAAATTCACGTTCCAAGAGACGAACTCTTAAAAATAACCATAATAACACTGGATTTCTAATGGTATAAACCCTGTTAAGTTGTAATACAACAAGTTTAGAATCCAACCTTACAATCAAAATCTGAATTCCAAATGATATTGATTCAGATAATAACTCAATCACTGCACTATACTCGGCAATGTTATTTGTTGGTTGACCAAGGCTTATCCCATGCATGGATACTAACTCGTCAGAGGGTGAATAGATAACCCAAGCTGCGGAAGAAATGTTCCATGTACTACGACAAGCACCATCAGCAAAACCAATGTAGGTTTTAAGAGACGTTGACATCTGCAATATCAAGAGTAAAACTCAGATAAGCAGGAATAATGATAAAAACACACTCTAAACTAGGCACACTTTTCTAATCTAAAACACACCAGCAGTAAAGAAATCTAAACTAACAAAATCTCCACACCACATTTAAGCATAATATCGCTTTAGATAGAGCCCATTTCTGGGTTTATCCAAAGGGACACCGTCAAACTCTATCAACTCATAGGCCCCTTTTGCTAACTTTCGTTTAACAATGTAAGGACCATGCCACATAGGCACGAATTTCCCAGCTCCTAGCTTGTCGTTAGCTTGATCATAAAGTAAAACTAGGTCTCCTTTTGAAAAATTTCGAGGGGTCACACTTCTATCATACTGAGCTTTTATCCTTTTAACATGAGCTTCGTTTTCTATTGCAGCATTTCGTCGATTCTCATCTAATTGGGCTAAGTACAAGAAACGTTTCTCCTCTTCAGTCGTAGCTGGAAGTAATTCTACGGCTAATTTTAGTGATGGTATTTTTCATTCAATCGGCAACACAGCTTCCAAACCGTAAACCAGTTGAAAAGGAGTGAAACCTGTTGATGTTTTGACTGAGGTTTGATATGCCCAAAGCGCTGAAAATAACATGGAATGCCAATTCGTCTTGTGAATACCAATGATTCATTTGATCATGGTGACTAAAAATTTGTTAATGGCTTCAACCAGACCATTGGCTTGTGGATAATACGGAGTGGAACTATCGTGGCGCAGGCCAAGTTGTTCTGTTAGTTCGGTCATCATGACATTCCGAAAGTGACTTCCATGATCCGTAATAATAGCTTGGGGAACACCGACCCTAGAAATTATGTGATTAAATATGAATGTTGTAGCAGTCTTGCCGTCAGATGAAAATGTAGGCATCGCCTCGGCCCAATTTGTAAAATAATCTACTGCTAAGATAATATAGGCATGCCCCCCGGCCGAGTGAGGGTTACATGTAATAAAATCGATACCCCATTTCGCGAAAGGACCAACAGCAGTTATAGGGTGAAGAGGAGCAGGTGGCACGCGCATTTTTCGATCAAAAATTTGACAGTTGTGGCATTTCTGAACCGCATAAATGCAATCTTTGAACAACGTTGGCCAGAAATAACCTGCACGCAATATCTTTTGGGCTGTGGCATACCCAGACATATGACCGCCACATGCTACAGAATGGCAGTCATTTAACACCTTTTCAGCTTCTTCATGAGTTAGACAACGTCGGAAAACAGAATCCGCTCCACGACGATAAAGTGTATCACCAATGATATTATACTGTTGGGATTGGAAACGTATTTTCCGTCGCTGAGTTCGTGAGATGTCAGGCTGAAAAGATTGGGTTTGGAGATAAACGATAATATCTCCATACCATGGATCAAGTGTATTGATGAGAAACAAATATTCGTCCACAATGGACACTTCTGTCACTGTTTCAGTATCAGTAGAGGGGAAATCGCACATCAGTTCCGCAAATACCAAAGATTTATTTGCCTTGGATTTTTCAAATTCCAAGTCAAATTCCTGCAGGATAACTATCCATTTGGAATATTTGCCCCCTAGCAATTTTTTGGTCAAAATATACATCATAGGGTTGCAATTAGAAATTACCGTGGTTTTACGTAACAAGATGTAATGTCTAAATCGTTGGACAGCTTGAACAGCTGCCAAGGCCAATTTCTCATGGCTGGACAATGTGCTTAATGTCATGAAATGCATAAGACATAGCCCGTTGAAAAGTTGCTCCAGCGTTCTTTAATCCAAAAGGTATTTTAAAATAAGCAAACGTTCCCCATGGACAAATAAAAGTTGTTTTGGGTTGATCTGCAGGGAGTATGTTTATTTGATTGTAGTCGGAAAAGGCATCCATGAAGGAAAACAATTCACTGCCAGCACAATCATCGATTATTTGATCGATATAGGGAGTTAGATAATTATCTTTTGGACAGGCTCGATTAATATCCCTATAATCGATACATACTCTTATCGTTCCTTGTTTTTTAGTCACAGGAACAATATTCGATACCCAATCCGTTAAGGGAATTGGATAAATGAATCCTGCGCGAAGTAATTTTTCAACTTCTGCTTTTATAGCAGCAACTTTTCTAGGATGAATTTGACGTAATTGTTGACGAACAGGTTTAGCATCCGGGTAAGTCTTAATCTCATGAACAAGGATCGATGGATCAATTCCTGGCATTTCTTCATAAGACCAGGCAAACACGTCACGGAATTCTTGAAATAGGGCTTTATAAGTCTGAATTTCTTCATTTGTACAACAAGCACCTATATGAATGTTTTCAATTATTCTTGGTTTTACTGAAATGTCAATTGGAACCGTTCTTGATATATTTTCCAAATTTAACTCAGAATCAGGATTTTTCAATGGATTCTGAGGCTCCTTGACATATTCAGCAGTAAAAATTGAAGCGAAATCATCTTAAAAATGATCTAATTCAAGTAAAAATTAAGATTGGTGATGTAGATCTTCCCATGGTAAATCATCAACAGACAAAAACTCACGAATTTGCTCATCTGTATGAACAAGTTCAGGAAATGTCGTTGTAACTGAGCTAGATATAGAAAGTGATTCCTTTTGGATCCCATTCATTGGATCAATTTCGGTTGAAGAGGGGTCGGAAAATGATTGTACAGCCTGGTACACAATTTCAAATGGACTCAAGGGCATCATGCCATCAAATGAATCAATCTCGGATTCGGAAGGAACGATCCAAGGATCATCAAACATAACAGTGTCTGATGAAATCATGTGAATATTTTCAGTAGAAGGCGATACGTTAGGAGGAGGAAAGGAAAAAGTTCCTAGTAAACCAGAATCTTTAATCAAACCCACTCCAACATCCTTATAAGGGATAGCCGTTTTACCAACATGCTGGATTGTTTCTGTAGAGGCTGGGTTGGATGAGAAATAAGTTAACTGATCTATTGTCACGATCTTTCCTTGATATGGAAATTTTATGAGTCAAAAGACCGAAGAAACAATAGCAGTCATAGCATAGGACCAACTATGACCCAGAAGAAGGTTGTAATCTAGAGGGGCATCAACCACTTCCACATCTAGATTTACTATTTTACCTTCGACCCCTATGGGTAAATCCTGTAAAATACCAAAAGGTTGAAAACCTCGACCATCAAAAGCCTTTAGAATTGTCGGAGATTGGTTAAGTGTAGGAGAACCAAGCGATTTCCGACACTGAATCGACATAATACATGTTGAAGCTCCCTCATCAATCACAGTCTGAAATATTGGTCTGTTTTTTACTAACACTGGAATCTGGAAAGCCATTTGGTGAGGTAGGTGAGGTGTACTATTTTCTAAATCGAAGATTATAAGTTTAGAATCCTGAACATCGACAACTCCTATGGCAGACAATAATAATTTACGCTGTGCTGAGCACGATTGCAGCACTTCCAAACCTGACATTGCTGAAGGAGAAACGGCTAAGTCTTCAACAATGTTGTAATTCTGAGCAGCTCTCGCATGTGGATTGAAAGCTGATTTACGAAGAACACCTTTAGCAGGCGGTTTGATTATTAACTCTGGATTTTGTTTCTCAATCTGTAGCGGACCAGAAACAGGAGGAGGTGTAGTTGATGTATTTGCATTAGAAGATTCTGCTTCTTTACCATCAACAGGATTCTTACTACCGTAATATTGCGATCGCGTCGCAACCCTTACATGAGACATCATCATAATAGGCTCTTCTAAAGTAGTCGAGGAAGAACCAATCATCTTACTATCTTGAATTGGAAAAGGATCTTTCAAGACAGCAGGTTGTTGCGATCCTTTAACGAATTTCGTAACTTCGGCTCGATATGGACATTCTTTCGTGAAATGATCTTGTTCACAAATGAAACAAGGATAGCGAGGTTTACGTTTTTCGTCATTGGATTCATCTTTATCAGTTTTCTCTTTCGAATTCTTTTTGTTTTTATCCTTCCCTTTCTTTTTTCCACCGGATTTAGATTTGGTCGTAGATGTCTCTACGACGTGAATATCGGCAGAAACTTCGGGGGAAGATTCTCCTTTCGGGGAATCAGGTAAAGTGATAATAGGAGAAGAATTATTTGAAGATTTCTTCTTACTTTTAGAATTTACTGTACCAATCATATCATCAGCGGCATGAGACCCTGAAGGAGCTGCAGCTATTTGACCTTGTTTTGGAAGATCGGGGATTTTCTCATGTAAAGTACCTGACTGTGTATAGACGAGGTCAAGGTACTGAGCTTGGGAAATTACTTGCTCTTCAGTAACAACACCCGCCTTAACTACATCTTCAGTGATCTTGGGTAACAATGATTTAACAAACCATTCTGCCAAAATTTGATCCAGAATATGATCAGAAATATACATGGACGTAGATTGTTTTAGCGAAGTTAATAATTCCGTGCCATTGTCGTATCTGACAGGAAACTGAAAATGAGTCAAGAAAGTAGTTGCTAACTAACTAAAATTATGAAACGAGCCTCGTGGCAACTCAATGTACCATTTGGCTGTAAGACCTATGAGAGTTCTTTGGAAAAGACGTAAACGAATCGAATCATCAATGATTGAATTAGATGCACACCAAAGGTGATAAGTCATAACATGATTCGATGGATCCTCTCCTGAGTTACCTTCGAATTTTGGTATATCACTAGGTAACTTATGAGGCATTGGCGGCCAGTTCTGATAATAAAAAATGCGATCATTTGTAAGGCGCGTCAAATCAGGTAAGTCCAAAGTTGCAATAAACGGTAATTGACAGTTAGGGTCACGAAAACCTTGAGAAGCCAAAGCAGATCCAGGAGGTGGGTACCCAGGATAACTAGGAATCGGATTTGCATTAGGTATTGTGTAACCTCCTGGAAAACTAGGATGAATCGGACCATACTGAGGTTGTTGATAAGTATAACCAGGGTACGGTTGATACTGATAGCTTGGATTCTATACATAGGGACCAAATTGCGGCTGTCCCTGGTACGGTTGATACGTAAATTGAGGTTGACTTGTGTTTAACCGTACTTGTACCAAATTTTTGTCCCTGTGCATCCCCGAACCGTAGTCCTCGGCACGAAGACATCCGACCGAGGTACGCAGACTTGAGGGATTTGCACGGACACATGGATAGCCGAAGTAGCTACGTATACTCCGAAACAAAGGTGTGACAAGTTGAACGGACGTTGCAGTAGCCATGTGCCAGCTTGAGGTGGAGTCCGAGTTGTACTAGGCTCAGTCCGTCGAACCGAACTAGGTGCGGGGGTGAGCTCGACAATGTGGTCGAACAGTTGCCGGTTGGACCAAAAACCAAAGGTCGTCTAGGTTGATAAGGCATCTGCACGTTAGGCTGCATAGGCTGTTGATATTGGGATGGATCCCACACCATCATTCTGGGGTATTGTCTCGCAGAAGGTTGAACATAAGGACCATAACCTAGTTGAACGTAGGGTTGATAATTAAGTGGTAAATTTCCGGCTCCTTGAATAGATGGTTGACCAGAAGGCTGTTGGAAACCTTGAATTGGGTACTGACCTTGAGGTTGATAACCCTGAGGTGCGTACTAAGGATAGGGTTGATAAGGACCCTGAGGAGCATACTGAGCTTGGGGTTGACCTTGGGGTATGTACTGTCCTGAGGGTTGATACCCAAAATAATATGATTCCACAGTTTGTCCTGGGAAAAAGCTACCTTGAGGTTGTGCCCCGAGTGGTAACTGACTACCTTGAGGTTGCCCTCCAGTTGGTAACTGACTACCTGAAGGTTGCCCCCAGGTGGTAACTGTCTACCCTGAGGTTTCCCCTCAGGCGGTAACGGATTTCCTTGAGGTTTCCCCCCAGGCGGTAACTGAATGCCTTGAGGTTGAGGATTGGGAACATTACCAAACATCATAAAGATTTGCTCTGCGTTCGACGTTTCAATTTTAAGTCCATTAAGACTAGATGATAACACGTTTTCAATGGGTTGAGGAGCTGCTCCCGAGAAAGTGCCAGATATAGCCTGGTATCCCGAAGGAATAGGAGGACCACCGTGTAAAAATGATTCCGGAGTCTGGGAAAACATGGATGACTCTCCTGCCATAATGGATGGAGGATATTAACCTCTGGGTGTAGAATGAAATGGAACTCGAGGTGGATGAAAAGAAAGACCCGGATTCTCTAAAAAATTTGTTAAGGATAGATACCAAGCACTAGTTCGAATAGGGCTGTAGAAAATAGATTCACGCTCCCTAAGATTTAAAGATTGAGGGGAGTCGGGAAGAGATATATCTTCGTCTGTATTAGTAAGTTCTTCAATAGAAATAAGACCAGGTGGAAGATCGTCAGTGACGATATTTCTTACCCTAGGTGAACCAGGATCGCTAGAAGTTGGTGTAATAAATCCTGAGGATGTTTCCAAAACAGAAGGTTCAGATATTTCAGGTTCATCAAATAGTTCACTGGATGAAGAAATACTACCAGTAACTTCAGAAACTGAAATCGGTTCTTGAATGTATTCTGTTGTGGGTATTTGATGATCAGGATGAATAACTATAGATGAACTCCCAATTTCTGTTGATCTAATTCTACCACTGCTAGATGATACCAGAGCACGAAGCCCTTCAAGTTGAATTGGTGTATATTCAAGGGGTTTCCCTTGTAGTCTCCGAGATTGTCTCGGCAAGTCCGCCACGATTAAAAAATTAACTAATCACACACAAACAAAGAAAATTTCAATGAAAAACACCTAAAGTCTCTAAAGAAACAAAGAGTTAAATCACACGCTTAAAATCATCTAAGAGTTCAAATCACACACAAACAGTAACTTCCCGTACTAAAAACACTAGTTGGTGATGAAATCCAACTTAGTAGAAATTTAATACGAAAGGGCGCTGGGAACAAGCAGTTACTTTGACAACCTCGCTAATGAAACAATATGGTACAGTAAGTTTCTCCACTATACCATCTCGCAGTGGAAGATAACTCCTCCGGAGAGTCCTAGTGAGTCTAATGACGTCCTTTGCATGTAACAAAGGATCTTTCCCTCCACCATCACCTTGGGAAAGAATCCTAAAGTTTATGGCCACTGCGTTACCAAATGCAAACAAATATATCTGGGGAAACAGTCTACGATCCGATACACACGCAAGGGAAGAGTAACAAAGCTCAATCCCCTTGAAGACTCCTTGACATAATCCAAGGTTTACCGAAAAGTGACCCCAGGCTCCTTGACAATGGTAAATCTGAGGTTTACCATTGTTAATACGTGTATATCTTCTATCGTTCCCAATGAGGAAGGGTTTATTACCTCACTGGTTCGGATATGATCTCATGCTTGACTCCTTTAGGAGGAGCTTCCCAGAGCAGACATGCTACTATTGGAATTTTCCTACTGCAAGATGGACTACTTTTTTGTTTTAGCTATCTTGGAGAGTTAATTACTCCCTACTCCAAGATACTTGCCTAAGCTATGTTGGTGATAAGAGCCCTAGAAATAAAAAGTTTTCTAGATGAATTTTAATTAAGCGTTACTTTTTTGAGCTGTTTCTTAAGTCAATGGGTGCGGAAATGAAAATTTGATGATGTGAAGACTCGACTTCCAAAAAACACTAAAATGCACCTAGAATGATAATCAATTATTTTTCTTTCAATGAACTTCTATCTAAGAAAGAGTTGGAGAATGCAATTCTTTTAATAAACAATTCCTTCTTTAAAAATGAAGAATGATTGAAAGAAAATATTTTGTCTTTTCAACGATGATGTATATCAAGCTCATAACAAAATCCTTTTTCTTTCCAAACTTGAAACTACAAAACAATTTTCCTCCGAAAGAAAGCTATAAATATTAAAAACTACTCAAAACTACAAACTCTAATCTTGAGAACTATGATTTTAAACAATCTAAATTGAGTAAAAGCTTTAAGATTTTTTTTGAAGAATGTTTTCCTTAGTTGTTCAGCAAACTAAGAGTCTATTTTTTTAGAATAAAAAACAGATCAAAAACACTCAAAATATGTTTTTGTTTTTTTTTAAATGAAATTCAAAACTTTCAACCAAGTTTTTTTGAAGATTCGCAAAGAAACAAAAAGCTCAATTTCTCAATAAAGGATGTTTTCACAATCAGGTCGGATTCAAAAAGACAAAAAGAGATCAATGTAATCTTAGATACTTCAAACTATCAAAGCTTCGAATCGCTACAAAGACCAAGTGGAAAAACAATCCAAAATGAAAAATTCTTCTAGAAAATCATCAAAACATCAAAACTGTTGGAGTTCATTCACAAAAAATTCTTGACAGAAATAATAATCAGTCTGGGCAGAAACCAAAGATCTAAATCCAAATAAAAATAAACTATAGAAAGAAATCTAGAGGTTTTCTAAAATTTTTACAGGGTCCGCAGGTAACCAGTATTGACAGGTGCGGTCCCGCACTGTATTCTATACAGAAAGTGCGAACCTGCCCGCACTGTCAAAATAAGCCAGAGTGCGGTCCTAGGAAAAATTATAGAAAAACTTAAAATATTTCTAAATTTTCAAAAACAGGGAATATCTAAATTACCCAGATAGATATGTATCAATCAAAAACCAGGAAAAAATGTTTCCTCAAATCAAAAATAAAAGAGAACCCAAAACAACAAGTCCTATCCCCAGTGGAGTCACCATTTTGTTGTGTAGATTAATTCGTCTTGCGGACAAGACCGATCTCTCTAGTACTAAAAGTAACCAGCAACAAACAGCCAATTATACTAATATCTCTCTAAGAATAAAAGATTCATAAAAATGCTATATAGGTGTAAGGCCTACCTTATGTCCAGTGCTTTCTTGATCTCGTTGAAGTCCTTCCCGTGCACTTGAAAGAACGTTCCTCGTGAATCTACAGTCACAAACAAGTAAAAATATTACATAGCACCTGTATAGACATTATTATAAACCATACTCATCATAATGATCAAGGAATTTATGAAATAAACCATGAATAGACAGTTTAATGAGAGAAATGAGTATATTTGTATTAACTTCAAATAAAGAAAACCTTTACAACCTGTGCCTTGATGTCGTGCAGGTCCTCTTGGGGTCTGAAGCAGGAATCTCTTCTAATTTGACAAGCATTGCACTCTTTGAACCAATACGGATAGAGATGAGTGATTTAACCTCACAGAAAGTCTTAGTTAACTGAGTCTGTATCTCAACAGCATTTAACCTCAAATATCTTAAAGCTTGAACCCCCTTTGAGGCTACCCAAGGCCTCTTTTTATAGTGGAAAAGAGGATGTTTTCTATTCCAAATATGAAGGGATAGAATCCTCCTTCAAAGGGATTAGTTCCTTACATCAAGGGGTTAGCTCCATCAAGTGAGGGATGAATGAACCTTCTCAAAGCGTATCCATTCCTGAAAATTCCCATCTAGAATCTTCTAGAATTCATCTGAAATCAACTTTTTATCTTTACTTTCTCACATTTCTGAGTTTTACAGAGGTCTGCACTCATAACACAAAGAACGTGCGGTATGGTTCCGCAGGAGAGCTGAACTTTAGGTGCGGGACCGCAGGCAATGAATAGAGAAAGTGTGATACCAATGTTTAGGGGATTTTTAGGAAATTTTCTCTGATTTTGAAAGCTTGACATGAGGAACTGATATTTTAGACTTGCAAAAGGAGGAAGTATGAGTAATAATGAGCTCATACTCATAGAAAAATGTCAAGATGACAGTTTTTAGTGTAACAGGTATTCAAGAACAAAATGAGGAAGATATGAATACAGAGATCACTGGTGAAAGGAAAGATAATGTTAAGGTCAGTCATGAAGAGATAATTCTAGTAGAGAAATTTGATTTTCTCCCTCTCACTTATCAAAGAGGATCAAGGCAAGTGTTTGCTGCCTCCAAAAGGAAATATTCCTTTCCATTTACATTAGCTCAGCCACTACATAAAGGGAAACAAAAGGTAAAGGAAGAAGGAGAAGATCATGAGGTGGAGAGGGATTTTGACATCATTGAGATATATAGTGATGAGGAGAATGAAGCAAGAATGACAAACATGCTCCTCCAGGACAGAAATTCACAAATCAAAGACCTCCAAGCACATTTAGATAGGGCCAAGAGTATAAATGATTCCCTTGACTTGGAAAATAGGTAGCTCAGAGCACAAATGGAAATATATGAATCTATAGTTGTCAAGGCTTAGAAAGAAGCCCAAAAGGCACAAATGAATATAGAGGAGTTAATAGGAACTTATGAGGAGAGTAGTGATGAGGAAGGACAATCTAGGAGGATACATAGAACCATGGGATTCAAGAAAGCATTGGAAAATCAGAGGGAATAAGAATCACCCCTAGCATAATAGATTTCTCTCAATGAACTACTTGCAATGAAAATTGAACATAATATGGAATCATGGCTTGAGAGGGCTAACATACACCTTGAATCCAAGTTGGAGAAGGAAAATAAAGACTCGGATTTACAAAGAAGAATGACTAAGCATTATGCCCAAAGAAATCAATTTGCAAGGGCAAAACTCAAAAAGGCCCTCATGGAAATTCAAGTACTAAAAGAAGAAAAAGGAGAAGCTAGGCTTGGAATATTGGCACAAGCATCTCTACAGGTCTCCCAAAACCTATGAGGCACTCATCCACCAAATTTGAGAGAATTTTGACAAGTTTTTGTTTTTTGCTAATTTTGAGGCCAAGGGGGGTAGCACACATGGTGTTACACTCTTTTTCAGAGAATCTTCAGGAGGAAAGGCCTAAATTTTTGGGATCCTCATCACTAATATAGCATGCTCAGAAATTTTTAGATCACTTGGAGTTGTTTTGGTCCTCCAAAAGGGTCAAAAACACCCAATTTTTCACCATTATGCCTGCTTTTCAGGACATGTGTTGCGCCTTTACCAGCCTTGGCATTTTCGGTTTGTGTACAGGATACAAAGGTAAAATCAGATAATCAAGGTTAGATATAGAAATTATACTTCAAGGGATCTCCAACGAGCCATCACAGAGCCTTTTCCGACATCGGGAAGGCCTTCAAAACACTGCTGCAAGATGACCAATTTTTCCTACTCCTGTACTATGCCCTTGGGATGGAAATTCCTCCTAAACACAGTGCTGCGCCCTTAGTAGAGGGAAAGTCAAAAATTTAAGCTTGAAAGTTTTAGGAGGCCTGTTAGACCTCAAACACTAATATCTTTGCTAAAAATTCCTGAAAATTGATTTATTTTTAGATATTTTGTGCCTTGGGCCTTGCAAGGTCTCAAGGACAATAGTGACATTTCAAATTAGCCAATAGGCTTCTATATACTCTATTATGTTTTTCTCCTCCTTTCTTGTTAAAAAGGCATTAAGGATTCATTTTAAATTTTTCCTTTTGATGAGTTTTGAGAGCAATACATGGTTCATTCAGGTTGAAGAGAAATTTTGTGTTATGGAGCTTGTGAATGATATGCTTTGAATGATGGTGATGAAAGCTTGGTTCCAGGATCCTTGAGTTTGGTGAATGGTGATGTGTCTCTAATTTTTTCTTGTTTTATTGTTTATCATTATTTCCATCTTTCTATGTTGCAGTAGACCAGAAAAGTATAGGCTAAGAAATGTTGTTTGAGGCACCTTAGTCCTCTTGTTTGCTACTATCTTTATGTTTTCCTCTGCTAGGTTTGTTTAAGGAATTCTTAGTTTCTCCTTAAGCCTCTTTATGTTTGTTTATTTCATCAATGGATTAATATGCTAGCTTCCAAATATGTTTTTATGGCAAGCCCTACTTATTTTATGCTATCTAAAACTCTGTTTTGAAATCTCTCTTTGAAGTATTACTTATTAGGTTAAGTCAAAGAGGTCTTGTTTCTGATCTTGCTCTTTGTCCATGCCCATCAGTTGTCCTCAAAGTTATTTATAGCTTGATTTATGATGTCTAGGAGTTCCCTCTTCATTGGTAATGTTATTTGTTTTCAAACTTTCTAGGTGAAATCACTGAAGTTAGATAGGATTTATTTCTTTCTATGTTTCACTAAATTTTTCATCTTGGATGTTTATTTGTTTAAAGTATTTTCATTGGGTAAATGATTTTCCCTATCTCATGATTATTATATTTTTATTATCAGTATTTGAGACCTTCTTGTTTATGGGTTTATGACAAAGGATTCTTAATTTCCCTTTTCCCTACCTTGTTTTCCCAACTTAACGACCATTTCACTTCACACATAACATTAAAAGATCCATTGACTACACTATATTTTCCCTGTGATGCACTTTGAATCATTGTTGAGATATCCATGACTTTCATATACTCCATACCCAATTATTTGATGACCTCTCATTCCACCTATTCCACTTGATCATTTTACCCAACCCAACCAAACAAACGAAACCCTAAACTTCACAACTAGCCTAAAATTAACCATATAAAGTAAAAAATTTCACATCCTTTGCATACAATAGAGAGAGCCCTCTTCGATTCCAGGAAGGCTAGGTCCTAGGACTCCAAAGACTGGTCTTATGTTACCCTGTGCATTTGTTCTACCAATCTGATAAATCACAGGACCCTAACATTCTAGCGATCACGGTGGGGCCTTCTGAGTTAGTGACAATATAAGTATCCCTTAGGACTCTAGAAACCCTTGTTAAACAATATCCTATGATTTCTCGCCACCTCATTACCACACTAACATTCTAGTGATCACGGTGGGACCTTCTGAGTAAGTAACAAGCTTATACCTCCTTAGGAGAATTCAGAAGCCCTTGTCAAACATAATCCTATGTTTTGAAACCACCTCATCACTATCACTAACACAATGGTGATCATGATGGGACCTCTGAGTCAGTGACAATATAAGTAACCGTTAGGACTTCAGAGACCCTTATCAAATCATAGAGAACTAAAACTATCGGCCAAAGAGTAGAATCTGGTTGTTTCACCATCCTACAAAAATGATGACTTAGCTGTAGGACACTCTCACAAACCCTAGGGCTGCATAAAGGAACATAGAAAACCACAAAACATCCTTAGATTTCTTTATTGTCAGTTATTGGTGGTGGACCATAGACATACATCTTGAAAAAAAATAAAAAATCCACCTGGCGACTCCACTAGCCTCCAGTAGGCCTATTACATCAGTAGTTCTCATTTAGACTCCCTAGGATTGTATCGACTTATCCCTCAGAATTTTAGAATCCTAGTTCTACACTGTGAGGGTTTAGCAAACACTAACAGAGGCCAACCTTCTGAAAAAAGTCCTAAACTTTTAGCCTCTCTACATTTTGAGTGTGAAATCTGACTTCACAAAGGATCAATACCAGATCTCACCCGGACCCAAATCCTCCTACCATAGTTGATGACCCAGAAAATATTTTGTGGAAAAATTCTAGTTATGGAAATTTAAGCACTATTAGGACTATTCATAGAGAAAGCTCAGCCCTTGAACATCTTACAGCTTTACAAGATCCCCAGTTTGACTTGCACCATACAAAGAGCCTTTTCAGAACCAAGTCACAAACTGATATCGACCAGACTGACCTCGAGCCCATATATTTGAAGAAGAGTTATAGTAGAGAAGCCTCTCCTTCCACACCACATGACTTTGAGCTTCTCCATCACTTAAACTCTTTCCATACCAAATATTCTCAGAATCATTTTGTTGGTCCATGTACTTCCACCACACCCATCGATACCACCATTGTGCAAACCACTCCACTTCATACTACACCCCCTTTCAAAAACCCCCTCTTATAAATCCTCCATTAGCTCCAATCATGGAATCTTGGTACGCCCCCCTAGTCTTACCACAACCTTTGGTACCCTTACGAAATGACTACCAATCCAAAATTCCTCACTTCACTGGAGTTGAATCCATCACTGCCCAACAACATGTAGATAGGATAAATGATGCCTTTGACTATATGGAATTGGAAGAGGAAACCATTAAAATGAGGATCTTTGCACAAAGCCTAGGAGGAGAAGCCAAAAAATGGTTTAAAGGCTTAGCTCCCAACAACATACATGATCTCCCTTCCCTCTACCAATCATTCATAAACAAGTAGGAAATCAATAAAAACCCCCTCCAAATCCTTTCTGAATATAACAATCTTAAGAGGAATGTAGGGGAGGTTGTGCAAGAGTATTGCACCAGGTTTAACAGTGTCTATAATTCCCTCCCCCCTCACATGAAACCCCCACAAGGCCTAGCACTAGTGAAATTTCATGAAGGCTTTGATCTGGACATGACATACCAACTAAGAGAGAGGGACCCCAAAAATTTAGAAGAAATGAAAAGGGCATCTATTAGTGCAGAAGCTAACTTGATTGAAAAGAGAGCTAGGATGAGGTCAGAAAAAAGATTCACTTACAAAGATGAAACCATAGCTTCAACCTATTCTTCTGATGCCAAGATAGAAAGCCTAGTTAGAACCATGGATAGAATGATGGAAAGGATAAACTTGAATGAAATAACACCTCCTAGAGAAAATCAACCAAATCCCCAAAACAGAAACAGAGCTCAAAACTTCAAAAGAGATCCTCCCCAAAATAGGCCACGAGACAATGACCAACAAATTATGCCTCCTTTCCAAGATAATTATCTTGATGAAGAGGGAAGAGAGAATGCAGAACCTGAAGAAAACCATGTGAACTTAATAGGTTCAAATAATGAAGATAATGTTTTTCTCACAAAAGAGGAACAAGAGTTATTTTCCCCAGACGAAATTGAAAGTATGAGGATTCTGAAGACTATAGGTTGGGATTTGAAAATGCATTAATGGAAGTCCATAGGAAATGTGTCCTTAGGAGCAAAAAGAACCAATATGCCCCCAAGAAAAACCAAATAGACATTGTTGTTTGAAAAACGTTTGAAAATATTCATAAAAGGATGGTGAACAATACCAACACCATGGCTAAGAAAACTGATCCAAACAAAGACAAAACTAACCAACCAAGTGGTGACACAACCTGCCCTAGTACCTCTACTAGTGGCCCTGAGAAAACTCTTTTGTCCAAAGCCCAAAATCAGAATCAGCAAATTAAAAATGTATAAAAATCTATGGCTGATAAAATTGATGTAAATATGTCTAAAACATAAGTACCTTTCAGTTTTGAAGGAGAGATTGCTAAAATCAAGATAACCATGCCTCTCACTAAACTGCTTACTCAAGACATGTACAGGTCCCAAGTTTTGAAAGTTTTGAACATAGGGAACAATACAAACACTCTAAACTTGACTGATGAAAAATTAGAATTGTTGTTTGGTCCCGAAGTTCAGGGAAAATACTAAGAAGGAGTTGTCCCTCCTTTCTATGTCAGCCTAAATATACATGACAAAATATTACACAATGCCATGCTAGACTCCAGGGCCTCTCACAACCTCATGCCTAAGGTAGTGATGGACAGGTTAGGCCTAAAAATAACCAAACCTTACAAAGACTTATACTTTTTCGATTCGAGTAGAATCAAGTGTTTGGGCCTAATTAAGGATCTTTGTGTCAATCTAGTGCAAATACATGCTAAGAGTTTAGTCATGGAAATAGTTTTTGTTGATATTCCCCCAAAGTATGGCATGATTTTGTCTAGATCATGGGGCTCCAAACTTCAAGGCAGCCTCCAAATAGACATGTCATATGCTACTATCCCTGTCTTCAATCAAACTAGGAGATTATACCGGAAATATCACATGAAGTATATGGTAAGTAGCCTAGATAGGCCAAAAAACACCCCTGTTTATTCCATTCATTGAGATTTTGAATATTTCATCTTATTAATGAAAATGACATTGGTAAGGAGGTGAAAGAAAATGAGAAAGAGCTAGGCTCTCCAAAACACTCACACTCACCCTTAAATGAAGAATATGACAACTAGAATTATAGAAGCCCTGAACAACAACACAGTGAAAAATATGAACTAGAAACACTTTGGAAGATAAGCTTTGATGGCTCTTGTGGCAAGGCTAGCTCGGGAGCTGGTGTCTGCATACATAACACAAATGAGGGCCATTCATACAAACTATACTTTTAGTGCACTAATAACATTGCAGAGTATGAGGATCTCCTCCTTGGTTTGCACTTGCTTGAAGACTTAGGAGCTAAAAAAATATTTTTCCAAGGAGATTCAAAACTTATCATTAAAAAAATTAAAGGTGAGTACTCAACAAAGAATCCAAGATTAATATAGTACAAAAATGAAGCCCTATATCTCCTCAAATTTTTTCAGAAATATGAACTCATTCACATTCCTAGATCCCAGAATAGTCATGTCAATGAGCTTGCCTTCACTGCTAGGAGTTTCCAAATACCACATGCAAGTGAACAATACACTATCAAAGTAAAACACCATCCTACAGTGCCTAACAACATTAACCATTGGAAAGTGTTTAAGCATGATAAACAAATTGATGATTTTCTGCAATCTAAGAATGAATTTACATTGAAAAAATCTAGCTTAGAGCATGAAAAAGATGTTTTTGTAGAAGAACAAAATCACGAAACAGAGTTGTCCTCTTTTTCTGAAATAAATCTTCTTACATATCCTTTTGAGGTTGAAATGTTTGAATATATAGACCAAAATGACTTGGAGGTCTTAAAATGTAAAAATGACACATTACCAAGAGGCCTTGCACCATTAGAAGAGTTGTTTGACTTTGATGATGTGGCTTAAAAACCAAAGATAGAATCTACCGAAACTGATGTTGAGGAGTGAAATATAGGAAGCATAAAGGAACCAAAAATGATTAAACTCTCCAAGACCCTTCATCCTCACATAAAATAGAAGTATATTGAGATTTTTAAGGAGTTTAAAGATGTGTTTGCATGGGGATATCAAGATTTGAAATCATATGGCACAAGAATTATTTAACATAAAATACCTCTCAAGGAAAATCAGAAACCTTTCAAACAAAATTTAAGGAGAATAAACCCTGCTTTACTACCTTTAGTTGAACAAGAGATTAAAAATATGTATGATATCGGGATCATAGTTCCCCTTATATACTCAAAGTGGGTTTCCAACCTTGTGTCAGTTAGGAAGAAAACCAGGGAGATTAGAATTTGCATTGACTTCAGAAATTTGAACCGGTCCTCATTGAAAGATAATTACCCCTTGCCTAAAATGGAACACATACTTCAAAAGGTAGTTGGCTATAAGAGAATCTCACCGCTTGATGGTTTTTCCAGTTATAACCAAGTGCTAGTATTCCCAAGTGATCAAAACAAAAATTCTTTCACCACACCTTGGGGTACATTCATGTATGTCAAAATGCCATTTGGTTTGATGAATGCAGGGGCCACTTTCCAAAGGGCCATGGACATAGATTTTCACAAGACATAGGCTACTTCATAGTCATTTATCTTGATGACATCATTTTTTACTCTAAGACTGCTGAAGAACACTTAGTCCACTTGAGAATTTTTTTTAAAAAGTGTAGGAAATATAGCCTATCTTTGAACCCCAAGAAAACATTGTTTGGTCTCCAGGAAGGAAAACTCCTAGGCCACATCATCTCCGAAGAGGGAATAAAAATAGACCCTAAAATGATTGAAGGCATATTGCAAATCAACCATCCTAGAAACATCAAGGAATTGCAACCCTTCATTAGGAGAATCAACTTCTTGAGGAGGTTCATCCCAAACCTTGTTGAACTCTTAAGGAATATTACAAACATGCTAGAAAAGGATATGGGAGTTAATTGGACTTTGGAAGCCAAACAATATTTTAAACTGGTTAAGCAATCTCTCACCCAATATCAGTCCTAATTTTACCAAAGATTTATATATTTTTTCATTTGCATCTGAACATACCATGGCTATAGTGTTGTTAGAAAAGAACATGATGGGGCAAGAAAAACCCATAGCCTGCTTTAGAAAATCCCTTAGAGATGCTCCTCTAAAGTAAAATATCATGGAGAAATAAGCCTTTGCCTTGATTAAGGCATTAAAAGACTTTAGACTTTATATCTTACATTCTCATGTCATTTCTTTTGTTCCACACACAGTTGTCAAAGAAATTATGAATCAGGACCTTGATGGTAAGAGGGGAAAGTGGATTTATATTATCTTATGATATGAATTAGAAATCAGACCCACTAAACTGGTTAAAGTACAAGGACTTGCAAAACTTATGGTTGAATCAAATTAAAAATCATTAGATATGAATATGGTTGATGTTTTAGAAGAAAAAGAAGAGTGGAAAACTCCACATGTTGAAGAAGTATTTATGTTTTCATTATGGTATGATGACATCCTATATGTGCTTTTCTATCTCAATGCTCCTCCTAAATTATCAAAGACAAAATCTAGATTCCTAAAACAAAAAGCTTTAAAATTCTACATTTTAGATGGAATATTATATTGGAAAAATCCTACTGGTATGTTGCCTAAGTGTGTTCTTGAGGATGATGCAGGTAAGATCATGCATGAACTGCATGAGGGAGAGTGTGGAGGCCATCTTTACTGGAAAACCACAGCCAAAAAGATCCTTAGAGATGGCTACTATTGGCCCACCCTTTTCCGTGACACCCACAAACTGGTCATGACTTGCCATAAGTGCCAAATCTTTGATGGCAAGAGAAAACTCTTACCTTTTCCTTTGCATCCCATTACTGTTGAAGCTCCCTTTCAATGATGGGGTTTAGAATTCATTTGCGAGATTAACCCCACCTCATATTCCCAACATAAGTGGATCCTCACTACTACTGATTATTTTACTAGGTGGATAGAAGCCATCCCCTTTAGGAATGCCACCGATTCAATCATTATTAAATTCCTAGAGAAAAACATCTTGTCTAGATTTGGGTTCCCTAGAAATGTCATCACAGATAATGTTGTTTCCTTTACTTCCAAAAGAATGGTTGAATTTTGTTATAAATATCACATCATACTAGGACATTCCTCAGCTTATTACCCTCAAAGTAATGGACTAGATGAATCCTCTAACAAAAGCTTGGTCAATATCATCAAGAAGCTTTTGGAACAAAATAAAAAAGCATGGCATTGGAAGCTATTACGTGCACTATGGGTTGATAGAATAAGCACCAAGAAATCAGTCGATATGTCTCCCTATCGACTAGTGTATGGCTTGGATGGAATTTTCCTAACATCCTTGGGAGTTCTAGTGATAAAAATTCTCCAAGAAGTGCAATCAGAAGAAAATGACATGCAAATAAGGTTAAACCAAACCATTCATTTGCGCATACAAGGGAAGAATTTTATAACAAGACTCAAGCAGTGAAAGAAAACATAAATAAAATCTTTGACAGAAGAACTAGAGCCAACAATTTCCACATTGGAGACACAGTGCTGAAATGGGATTTCAAGAGAGAGGACAAAGGTAAACATGGTAAATTTGAGAATTTATGGAAATGTCCTTATCTCATTCAGTCAGTTAGGGGTCATAGTGCTTTACTTTTACAAGGATTGAATGGGGAAGAATTATTTGGAGGTCCTATCAATGGCAGGATGCTCAAACACTATTTCTGTCAAGAATCCTAGTTTCAAATTTTTATTCATTGTACATAAAAAATATAAGAGAAAAGTCACAAAAATACAAAAAACAAAGAAAAAGGAAAAAGAGGGCATATTTTAAAAGAGGTACAGCCCCATACCCAAAAAGTAGTGATGCTAAAAGTGTGCAAGCCTAAATTCCACTAATTTTTCAAAAAGAAGATCCTGTTCACTCATCTAGCCTAATCATGGCTGAACATGCTTAAAATTTGTGTTGATAAGTTAGTGAAAGAGAGCTTGTCAAATCAGTCTAACTTGACTTGTCTAAAAGAGTAGATTAGGAATTAAAGTTACTGGTTCCACATGCTTAAATCTGAACCCAAGAAAAGAATAGGGATGATTAGAAAATGATGAAACCCAACCCCCATACCTTCTAGTTATGTTTTATGAAATGATGTTTGTGTGCAGCTTGTCTCAATGTGACAACCCATGGTGAGTCAAATTTCCTAATCTTGATTTAAACCATGCTTTCAATTCCATGTGTGTAGTTTAGAGAATGAAGTCTGTCATACCGTTCAATCCTGATAGTCAGCTGGACTAGGTAGAGAATAAAAAGAGTTCACTAGCATAATCTGAACGCTTGGAAGCAATAAGGTTACAAGTAGATAGTTTGTTTTTGTTTTCAAAAGAAAAGGAATGTTAGGAGTTCGCCAGTTTAATTGCACCTAGGAAGAAAAAATTCTAGGAAAAATAAGATGGGTAGGTAGAGATGAAGTTGGAGTAATCATGTTTTTCAGATTATTAAGATCACAACTTCAAGCAAGCATCAGCAAAAGAAAAGAAGAAAAATATGCCCAATGGATGAGGCACTGGTCTTCATGAAACCAAGAGATATAAAATTCTGGACACCTCCTAAAAAGGAGCTTCCCTCCCAAGTGGAGCCATTGTTAGTCATCAGTAATTCTTTCCTTTGTAGATGACTAAATGCTTATCCTTTATTTCTAGAAACAAAATTGATGAATATTGTGAGTTCTAGAAATATTACTGCCTTCATTATCCTTAGGATAAATTTTTCATTGTTCTAATACTCTATCAAGGCTTGGCCAATCTATCACTCCCAGTAGACCAAATCATGGACTTATATCACTCATTCTCACTATTTTTTCCACCTCTAACCTTACCACTCTGTTTTTTTTCCCTAACCCTTCTATTTACACCTTGGATTGCCAAGTAGCCTAACCTTTTCCCCTATTCACCAAATGCCTCAAGCATTGGTGGTTTTAAGCTACCATTCTGGGCTCTTTAGATAAATTGGAGTTATCGATTTCTAGGATTGCAATGCATAAACGTTTTTCAATGATCCGTTTTACACCCACAAACCCTAAGTTAAGTGTTCAGCCAAACGTCAAGTCCAAAAGGCCTCCCAATAGGTCATGTATGGTCTCCTAGGTTATTCATTGTTTTGGTTTTCCAAAACTCACTATTTTACATGTGCCCAAATATGAAATCAAATGAAAAGAAGGGTGAGCTTATGACTGTCCAAAAGGTATCAAAAACCTCCAAGAGAAATCTCCTTTGATCAGAGCATAAATTATGTAAAAGGATAGTTTCCTATCTTAAAACATTTCTGCAGAAATCGTTTATGATGGTTATCATCAGAAGAGAGGCAAGGTGAGAAACCAAAATCCTCAAGGATATTCAAAACAAAGGGGAGACAAAATGCCTATGAAAAAAAGAGTATCAAGGTTTTTATAATTGATTGGCTATAAAATGTTGCCCAACAAAGAGTCCATACAAAGAATCACAAGGATAGAGGTACATCAGCACCACTAAGCATAAATTGAAGATTGATTGAAACTATAAATGAAGGTGAGAGACCTCCATGATGGTAGCAGGGAGAAGTTGAAAAATGATATTAGAAGGTGACTTACATGGTCTATCCAGGCACACTATTTCACTGCACCAAAAGGAGAAATTGAAAAGAGTATCATTATGAAGGAGTCTAAAACTTTCAAGTACAGTAAAATGTCTTCAAAATAGTAAAAATAAGCAAAGCAAGAGCCTAAGTGTCAAATGAGAAATCAAATTGAGCATGAGTTCTACTATTGAGTGAATAAGGTATCATACTCTAAAAAGGTTTAAAAGGAGACCAAAACATTATGTTATGACACCGTACAACAGATCAGAAGTGGTCAATGAAAAACACAGACATGATGTATAAACTTTGGAAAAATAGATATATCATTATCAAAAACATTGTGTTATGGCATCTATAGCAAACAGAAGTGGCCAAGAAAAAAAGGTTATGTTTTCAAATCAACTACTAAAATATCATTTTTTATGTTTAAATCACCTCCTACAAAAGAAAATTAAATATCAGTAAAGGGATAAAATAGACATTAGCAAAGTGGGTTTCGGATTTCAATTTATTAATTCCAAGGGTATAAAAGCATTTCATTATCACGCAAATCCATTTCTCATTTGAAAAAGAAAGTGGAAGGTTTTCAGAAATTTCAGAGTTTTTTGGAAGATGTTCGGGCAAGAAACTCGAGCTACGCCCCTGAAAAACAACCTCTGCTATGAACCTGAGAATTTTTGCTATGCACCTATGCATGTACTTTGTAAAATTTTCAATGGGGCGATATCCACCTGTGGAAGTGTACTACGCGCAGGGCAAGCTCAGTGCAAAGCTTGACAGGCTCGAACCTTTCTCACCCGACAACTCTATCGTGCTACACCATTCCCTGTGTAGAAGCCACCTGACAGGCTAGAGCCTCACCTCTGACGCTGCGCGCTGGTCTGTTTAATTTCTTGCAAGACCGCCCGACAACGTATAGTTTCCACCCAGGCGCTACGCGCAGGGGTGTGCAGAAGCCACCCAACAGCTCCTGACGCTACGCGCATGTCTGTTCAGGTCGTGCAGAATCCACCGACAGCCCAAGTGCTATGCACATGTTTTTTTTGGCTCCACACAGAGGCTCGACAGCTCCCGATGCTATGCGCCTGTCCGTTCAGGTTGTGCAGAAGCCACCTGACTGGCGCATGTTGTGCTCCTATGTGTTTTTCTTCAGTTGGGAGGATTTCTTCAGAAGGTCATGCCATCCAACTACATCAGGACTTCTCAAATTATTTCTTAGCACCTCCTAAGGACACTAAAGAGGTATTTAGACCTATTTACCCTTTTTTCTACTGTTTTGAAGGGTGAAGTTAGAGAAAGAGGTAAAAACCATAAAAAAGAAAATTTGGGTCCCCGTGCTAAAAAAAATTGTTGATTGAAGAGAATCCATCCATCTACATACTTAAAACACATTGAGACCCAAGGTGTCCTTCTTCACTCATCATTTCCCCTCCAAATTTGCAAATCATTGCCTTTCTCATTATCATCTCAATTTCCCTCTCCATATCCTTTCATAAAAAGTTTGCAGGTTTTTGGTTTCAAGGCAAGAGTAAAGGATAAAATTCCTAGAGAAGGTAGTGTTGACAGTGTCAGCGAAGGCAAAAGGCTTAGAGGACAAAAAAGAAAAGGTGGGAGAGTGAATAGGTTTGAGCCTATAAACACTAAGGAATTGACAGTCTCCCCTACAGCAGCTGCATGTTTTCAAGAGGTAGGTTTCTTTGACTTCTGTGAGAAAGTACAAAGAGTCAAAAGTCACCCTAAATTGACCAGAATTTTCATCTTAAACGTCCATAACCACCAAGTACATCTAGCTGGAGTGAATTTTGAGTAGTCCAAAAGTACAATTACAATGGCCATTGGGATACCTTGCCTGGGAGAAAAATGGTTCAAGAAGATGAATTTAGACCTAAACCATTATCAACCTTTCTTAAAACCTAGATTCGAAGCTAATTACAAATCCATTTTTCCATTTTCACGTCTGTTTGAGAGATATGCGCCCTTAATGAAGCCCATCATGAAATACTTCACCTATGAGGGTAGGTTTTCTAGGCTTTATTCCTACCGTGTAAGACTGCTCATGCACTTCACTAAGGCCAAGCTGCTACATCTTCCCTATTACCTTTATAGAAGTATTGATGAGATGTCATACATTGTGGAAAAGAGGCCTCCTTCCAAATAGATTCTGAGTCTTTTTCACCATTCACTTATCAAAATTATTATGTTGCATCAGTTAGAGAAAAAGGGTATCCCATGGGAAGTATTCATCACCCATGATGTTTTCACCAATCCATAGCCTCTTCCTCTGCAGAGTTTACCCTCATAATCTCATCTACCTTCCTCCCTTCCTCCATCAAAACCCACTGACGATGATTCCTCATCCACACATGAATCCTCTCCCCAAGAGGAAAATACAGTCAAGAGAAGAGCAGTGAAAAATATGGAAATAACAATCAAGAAGAAGAGACAAAGTTTGAAGGAAATGGCAGTGGGAAAAATAGTGTGGAAGAAGAAACAAATTATGAGGAGGATAATTATGAAAATCAAGAGACAGGGGAAAATTATGAAGATGAAGAGACAAAATAACAAGAGGAGATAGAGACTAATGAACAATAAGATAAGGAAGAGGCAAAAAATGAAGAAAGTGGCAATGATGAAGAAGAAACAAAGGACAGTGAGGAAGAAAATGACAGTGACAAAGAGGATAGTTTAGAACAAGAAGATAATGAAGAGGCATATTTTGAAGACAAAGGCAGTGAGCCAAATGAAGAGGAAGAGACAAATGGTAGTCAAGAGTCAGAGGTAGATTTTGATGAGTAGAACCGTGAAAATGAAGAAGAAAATAGTGAGCCAAATATTGAGGAAGAAACATATGAAAAAGAGGCAGATGCTAGCAATGAAGAAGAGACAAATGAAGAAGGGACATATGATGAAAATATTGTATTAGAAGAAGAGACAGAGGTAGAGGATGAAGACAATGGCAGTGGGAAAAACAATGACTCTGATGAAGAGGACAGTTTAGAACAAAATAACATTGAAAAAGATATGGAAGACAATGACAATGATGAAAATGCTCAAGACAGTGATGAAGACACTGATAAAAACAACTCTAACAGTGACAACAAAGAACATGTTGACGACATTGATAATGTTGTAAACATAGAGGAGGATAATGAAGACACCATGATGAATGATAGCCCTAAAAATAATGACAACAATGACACTATGAACCCAAAAAGCAGTCAAGATATTGATGATAATGATGAAGATCATGATAGTGATGGTAGCATGGGGGAAAATGAAAATGCCTCGCAAGAGGGTAGTCAAGAGAAAAATGAAGAATACATGAATACAAAGATCACTGGTGAAAGGAAATATAGACTTAAGGTCAGCCATGAAGAGAGCATTCTAGTAGACAAATTTGATTTTCTCCCTCTCACTTCTCAAAGAGGATCAAGACAAGTGTTTTTTTCCTCCAAAAGGCAAGGGACCTTTCCATATACATCATCTCATCCACTAGAAAAACATAAACAAAGGGTAAAGGAAGAAGAAGAATATCATGAGGTGGAGAGCAATTTTGATATCATTCAGATAGATAGTGATCAGGATAATGAAGCAAGAATCACAAGCATGCTCCTCCAAGACATAAATACAAAAATTAAAGACCTCCAAGCACATTTAGATAGGGCCAAGAGTATAAATGATGCCATTGAGTTGGAAAATAGGTAGCTGGGAGAAAAAATGGAAATCTATGAAGCTAGAGCCCTCAAGGCCTGGAAAGAAGCCCAAAAGGCACAAATGAAGATAGAGGAGTTAATAGGCACTTATGAGGAGAGTAGTGATGAGGAAGGACAATCTAGGAAGAGACCTAGAACCATGAGATTGAAGAAAGCATTGGAAAAGAAAAGGGAAAAAGAATCAACCCTATCATAAGAACTTTCTCTCAATGAACTAGAAGCATTGGAAATTGAACATAATAGGGGATCATGTCTTGAGAGGGCTAACATACACCTTGAAGCCAAGCTAGAGAATGAAATTAAAGACTTGGATTTACAAAGAAGAATGACTAAGCATTAAGCCCAAAGAAATCAATTTGCAAGGGCAAAACTCAAAAAGGCCCTCATGGAAATTCAAGAACTAAGAGATGAAAAATGCCAAGCTAGACTTGGAATATTGACATAAGAATCTCTACAGGTCTCCCAAACCCATGAGGCACTCATCCACCAAATTTGAGAGAATTTTGATAAGTTTTTGTTTTTTGCTAATTTTCAGACCAAGGGGGTAGCACACATGGTGCGACGCTCTTTTTCAGAGAATCTTCAGGAGGAAAGGCTTAAATTTTTGGAATCCTCATCACTAATATATCATTCTCACAAAGTTTCAGATCAATTGGAGTTGTTTTGGTCCTCCAAAAGAGTCGAAAACACCCAATTTTTCACCATTATGCCTGCTTTTTAGGACATGTGTTGTGCCTTTACCAGCCTTGTAAATTTTGGTTTTTGAATTGGTTATAGAGGTCAGATCATAGAAACAAGGGTCAAACTAGAAATCAGACTTCAAGTGCTTTCTAACGAGCCATCACGGAGCCTTTTCGGACATCGGGAAGGTCTTCACACCACTTCTGCAAGATGACCCATTTTTCCTGTTGCTCTGCTACACCCTTGGCATGGAAATTTCTCCTAAACACAGTGTTGCGCCCTTAGCAGAGGGAAAGTCAAAAATGTACATTTAGCAAGTTTTTGGAGGCTTTCATACCTCAAACATCAATTTATTTGGTAAAAATCCCGAAAAGATAATTTTTTTTAAGATATTTTGGGCCTTGGGCCTTGCAATGTCTCAAGGATAATAGTGACATTTTTAATTAGCCATTAGGCTTCTAGCTACTCTATTAGGTTTTTCTCCTCCTTGCTTGTTAAAAAGGAATTAAGGATTCATTGTAAATATTGGCTTTTGATGATTTTTGAGAGAAATTCATGGTTCTTTGAGGTTGAAGAGGAATTTGATGTTATGGAGATTGTGAATGATATGCTTTGATTGATGATGATTAAAGCTTGCTTGCAGGATCCCTAAGTTTTGTGAATGGGAATGTGTCTCTAATTTTTTCATGTTTTCTTGTTTATCATTGTGTCCATCTTTCTATGTTGCATTAGAGCAGAAAAGCATAGGCTAAGAAATGTTGTTTGAGGCACCTTAGTCCTCCTGTTTGCTATTGTCTTTATGTTTTTCTCTGTTGGGTGTGTTTAATGAATTCTTAGTTGCTCCTTAAGCCTCTTTATGCTTGTTTATTTCATCAATGGATTAATATGCTAGTTTCCAAATATTTTTTTATGGAAAACCCTAATTATTTGATGCTATCTAAAACTCTGTTTTCAAATCTCTCTTTGAATTATTACTTGTTAGGTTAAGTCAAAGAGGTCCTGTTTTTGATCTTGCCCTTTGTCCATGCCTATCAATTTGCCTCAAAATTCCTAATAGCTTGATTGATGATGTCTAGGAGTTCCCTCTTCATTGGTTAATGTTTTTTTTCATCTTATATGTTTTCAAACTTCTTAGCTGAAATCACTGAAGTTAGATAGGATTTATTGCTTTCTGTGTTTAACTAAATTGTTCATCTTGGATGTTACTTGTTCAAAGTATTTTCATTGAGTAAATGATTTTCCCTATCTCATGATTATTATATTTTTCTTATCAATATTTGAGACCTTCTTTTTTATGGGTTTATGACAAAGGATTCTTAACTACCCTTTGCCCTACCTTTTTTTCCCAACTTAGTGTCCATTTCACTTCACACATAACCTTAAAAGATCCATTGACTACACTAGATTTTCCTTGTGATGCACTCTAACTCATTGTTGAGATATCCATGATTTTCATAGACTCCATAGCCAAATTATTTGATGACCTCTCATTCCACCTATTCCACATGATCATTTTACCCAACCCAACCAAACAAACAAAACCCTAAACTTCACAACTAGCCTAAAATCAACCATCTAAAGCAAACAAGTTCACATCCTTTGCATACAATAGAGAGGGCCCTCTCCGAGTCTAAGAAGGCTAGGTCCTAGGACTCCAAAGATTGGTCTTATGTTACCCTGTGCATTTGGTCTACCAATATGCTAAATCACGGGACCCTAACAAAATTGAGAGAAGGCTGAATTAAGAGAAAAAATCAGAGAGGAATGATACCAAGAATGGTTGAATCAACCACCTATTCTACTCCCACTATGTCCATATTCACCAATTAGAAATGAATACACAAATAGTCACAAGTTGTTAATGGAGGCAATCAAATAGAGGTTGATGTTAGCATAAGAAGTCACTCCTTGTCTGCTTAAGGAGTAAGCCTTACACGTCATAGTTCATTTCAAATTTAAAAGGGGTTGTTTGAGTGGTGGGATGGTTTTCTCAAAGATTTTGAAATTATTTGATATTATTTAAGTATTTTTTTGCATTTAGCAAGCTGTGGAAAGTATAAATTGTGTCGGTAAAAGGTAGTATAGGGAGAAAAGTACATAGGTGGAAGAAGATGAATAGTTGGTACCTATTTCAAGAAATATTCCTATCCTAAATTAGTCACACAACTATAATGATGACCTTTAACAAAAACTCTGTTTATGTTAAGAAAACAACATTCAGAAAATGGATTTCATGTATAAAGTATTCCAAAAATACTTTATGAAATCTTCATCAACATGTTCTATAACACACATATAACTCACATAAAACTAGAAGCATATAATTTACTGCTAAATCCTTTAATAGCTTATCACTCACCCCATACTAGTTGTTTCAATTCATATTTTATAAGAAATTAACAAAGAAAAGATACACACCACACATTAGATATTCCTTGAATAACAAATCTTCGGACATGAAGCAAAAATGCTTTTTATTATATTCAATCTTCCAGTAGGGTAACATCTAACCTGGAAATACTATTTATAAGAGGTATATATAGCAAGAGAGGAACCAAATCCATCGCTTCTGAAAGGAAGGAAATATTAATTCTAACATAACATATGTGTCAAATGACATTACATCCTTATCACATTGAAATCTAACATAAAGGACAGATAGATAAAGAAGAAGAGAAGAATTTTGGGCTGGAATGTTTAGTGTCATGTCATGTTGTCCCTTTTTTTGCTGAACTATCTCCTTGTGTCTTGGGTCTTTAATAACCATGTAGCTCCATTTAACAAGAACTCCAACAACTTCATAAACACCTCTCATCATCACTTGTATTATCCATTTGGTTTTGGGTTCTTATCCATCTTTAAATCGCTTGAAAAAACTTGTTGACAGGTGTCAAAATTCAATTAAAATAGGTGCTGCCGGAAATTCCGGTAAAAACTTATAACTACGCAAAATATGGAATACTACAGGAAATTCCAATAGCACCCTCTTTATTTTTCAAAATACATAGAAAATTCTAAAAATTCCGTGTTGACTTCTATTCTTATGACACCTAGTTTGTTGTTCAAAATTTGTAACTGATAAGTAAAAAAAGAATGAGTACCAATATCATTTTTACCTTTCCTCTCTGTGTGCTACCAATTTAGCCATTTTATCTAATTTAATTTTGATGTCAGTAGCTGATGTTCTAGATCTGGTTTCTCTTGTAGTTTCCTCCTTGATAAGGTCTTTTTCCTCCTTAGAACCCTTTTGTGTTTCTCACCTTTTTGAGAGTTCTGAGTGTTGTTATGAAGGGTTCGTGCTTTTCTTCATGGATTTATCTGATTTCTCTATCTTTCAACTGTCAGGTTTCCCTTCAATGTAAATGACGTATGTCATTAGGCTTGGCTTGAGTAGAGCTCTCTATTTAAGCCTAAACTTATTGTTGTCTCTTGTGTGCTTGTTTCTGATGCTAGCAATAGGTTTATATTCTTCTTTATTCTTCTTACTGTTGATTTCATATCCAACATATTTAAGGAGTTCTTCATCTAATAATGTAGTTTGATGATCCATATTTATGCATGAACACAATAAAATACAGAAATAGACATAAACCCAGAGATGCAGTAGAAACAATACTTCATTTTATTAATAACAAATGATTGAAATATGCTTACAGACATAATGGAAATAAAAATAGCCAGGGTGCTGGTAGCATATCTCTAAGAAGAGATGTGGTGGCCACAGACCTCTGAAATATATTAAAATGAGGCTCGAGGGCCTATTTATTATTACAAAACAATGGAAAACTCCAAACGTTCAAAAACCTAACCCTAGGAGATGAAGCGCCAAAACTATGGGCCCATTTGGGTAAATTGGTATTTCAACTTTCTCGGGACCATAATTTGGCATACAATCTCCATTTGATGTGCTCAATAGCTCGCTAGAAATATATATCTGAGGAGTAAAAATTTTGGTGCAAGAAATATAATCGATATCCCTCTCAGGTTCCCCAAAAAACGTTGTTTAAGGCCTCAAAATGGCTCTGAAAGTTCAGGACCTAAAAAACTGCCAAAAATAGTAAGTTGTGCCAAAAATGAAAAACTGAAAGAGGCAATGGTGGGGACCTTAGTGGAATAGGTGGGTGGCCACCAATATCCACCTAGATCATTAAGGCCCCAAAACGACTTTGGGAGTGCAGGACCCGAAAACCTGTTAAAAATAGTAAGATGTGTTGAAAATGAAAAGCTACAAGAATTGATGGTGCGGGTCCAAATGGAATAGGTGGGTGGCCACCGATATCCACCTGGATCATTTGATAATCCTTTTGCAACTTTTTATGAATATGTGCTTCTGGAAATTCCGGTAGCACCTGCGCTTTTTATTTATCTGTTGTTGAAGACCTTCCTCTTCTGGCTCTAGTGTATGCATTTGGAAATGGAGGAACATGAGGTGATATCTTCATGGAATTGGGTTTTCTTGTTGATGAGGTCTCTCCTTTTTCCACCTTTCTTTCAGTTTTTCCTGTAGAAACCTTTTCTTTCTTACCTTTAGAAGTTTTCTTTCTGGGCATTTATTTTTGTTCCTCTCTATGCAGGTTGAGTGTTTGAGTGTGGAACTGGAGGTGTAGGTGCATGTTGGCATGCCCTATAGAATATAAAGTGGTCCCAAGTCTAGTTTCTCTTCCTCAACTTTTCTTCGACCAGAACTTTGACCAAATATTGATGATACAAGATATACTCAGAAAAATCATTATGTGTCTAAACACTTGCTGACATCTTGGTCAGGATTTTCAACAAGAAAAATGGCAGATTCAATGTCTTCATCCCTGCAATATGAAAAAGAGGCCTCATGTGATAGAGGAATACCACTGTATATCTCCTTTCACATGTGAGGTATATCTTGATAAGCTTGATAGCCTCTTCCCAATCATTCTCAAGGTAGATGCTTGGGATTCCTTTTTCCCAGTTTGGATCTCTGTGAGCATCCTTGAGGAAGCTGTTGATATCACCTCCTGTAATAACTTGTCCCTTGAACCACCTTTCTCCTTCTTGAGGAAGTTTAAAGGCTTCAGCAATGGAGTCTTCAGAAACATGCAAAGTGAGGTCATAAATTGTAGCTTCCTGTCCATTATAAGAGTTACCAAACTCTTTAGAAACTATTGAATGAGAGCTCCACAACCTGGTACAAAGAGGATACCATCTTGAATGCATAAACAAAGTTCTTACCCTCGAATTAGCATCAACCAAATTTGCATCTTGTGGCTATAGTCGATTTATCTTACCACCTATTTTAGCCATCCTTAGAAAAATAAATGACTATGTCTCCTACAAATGATAGGTGGCATAATAGGAAGAGTTTTACCTTATAGGTGTGGCCTGTATTATCCTCTAGAATATTATCTGAAATCCAGACTTCTTCTCCAACTATGACTCTGAGAAAATTTGAATCCAGCAGTTGTAACAACCCCGAATTTAACATGCAGTTAATTGTATCAAATATGCAATTAATTATCAACACAAAAAATATTTAACCAATCATCATAAAAATTTCAGAAGCATGAGAAAATATGACTTACCTGTAATGGTGATATTCCTTACTTGGGATTCCAAAGTTGAACGCTATCTAAATCCTACTAATTGTAACAAATTTTTGGGGACAAATCTCCACCCAACCATAGGCTCAGCTGTATGTAAACTTTCCATAATTGGCCGCCCCTGGGCCCCCAACCAACGTACTGCTGCCAGGGTATCCTTTGCCCCATAATAAATTTCTCTCCAGAGAATGGATGAAAGAATCATCCATGAATATTCCTCAATGTATATTAAATATACCAAACAATGGAATGAGAACTACATGCAGACATTCACTTTCACTGTGTCAACATGAAACTTTTATTTCATTATTTTAAGTTTTGCTTAATTTAGTGTTTCTCTTAGTTTAACTTAATTTTTGTTAAGTTTTCCTTTTTTTATAGTTTCTTAGTTTAACTCTTTCTTAATTAAATCTTAACTTCGCCTTTTAATTTACTATTTAGGACTCCAGTTTATTATTTACTATTTTATTTATTATTTTTACTATTCTCTTGACTTATTATTTAGGACTCCCCCTCTTCAAGGAAATTTATCCCAAAGTTAAGTATTTAATTGTATTATATTATTTATCTAGTTATTTATTACTTCATGTTTGACCAACACCCTCTGTTGAACTAGTATAACTAGTAGGCATCGAAATTTCCCACAACACCTAGGAAATATCAACGAATATTTGTTCTTTTTCCCACTTTCGAAACCAAGCATAAGCCTCCCCGGTCTGTACCATAGCCAAGGCTGGCACCAAGGCTCGCGGCCGACTCAAACCTCATCTACCCCAAGGCAGGCATCCGGTCGCAGTACTCAATGACTCTGGGCATATTGCAAGGCTATACCACTCCCTCCACACTCACTAAGGTACAGAGCCCCAAGCATGAATGTCTTACACCCACTTTCAGAATTCGGTGTCCCAATTCAATACCAGGCACTTGGCCTACAATATCAGGCCCTTGGCCTCCTCAAGATGGTCCCACAACCCTTCAAGAGTTATCCATCAATAGCTATACAATACAAAGTAACCACTGAAATATGTAGTGTTGATTGAGTTTGTCCCCATCCCATATGGTATTACATATTCTCCCTCGTAGGTATGGACTCCCACGAGATCATCAAATAATTCAGCCCTCTCGGCCCTTTTTTGGATTTCCTTTCAATCACCACATCTCAACATACATCCAATGCATTAGCTATAACATCAAAATATCCTATAAAACAATCCACATGCAAACTTTTTCATGTAATTGTGAAAGCATAACATCATTGTTAATCACCACATTCTGATTAGTAAAGAACTACATGCTCATGCATGTCACAAAATTTGTATGCGATTACCACATAAATTATCAACATATGAGCATCAAGACATATCATTACATCACATAATAAAATTATTATTAGTTAATATAACCTCAAGCATAACATCATAATCCCTGTGCATATCATATTCATCATGATCATACAACATCATTATCGTAACAACTAAATAAGAACCACATGTGCATCATTATCCTCATCAAAACTATAATCATTTACCATATACCATCACATTATGAAACATCATTAATATGAAAATCATCTCAATACTTATTAAATATAGAACAACAATACCTTATAAACATTCATATCATGAATTAATTTCATTTACTTATATAAAAACTAAATACTAACTATGAATTCCCTGTAAGATTTAATCTACCTCATCAACATGATGGAAATTGCTTTCAATAATCATTTTCTTTTCTTTTAATAAGAAAGTTCCCAATTTATAAGATGCGCATAACCACACTATTAGTATGCTACAATTTTGAGATAGTATCTTTTCTTGGAAGTTTCACCATCTAGAACCTTCATTTTTAGTTAAGTTGGTACAAGTGTTTCCATCATTATTTATTTTCCAATACATTGAGTAATCTAATCCAAATTCATAACTCATCAATGGCATACTAACTTCTTACTCGTCACATTAACTGTTTTTTTTTTTTTTTGTTCAATAGTCTTAAGCCTCAACTTATCACAAAATGTATCTCCTTTACCAATGGTAAACAACTATTATCTTTAATATTTATGTTTAACTTTTATTTTATTTTTCAACACTAGCATTGATTTAAAATGTGAAGCATTGAACCACTATTAACCTTATTGTCCACTAAAACATTGTACATTCCTGGTGTGCTTGGTAACTTATTCCATTTTCCATGGTATAAACTTCATAAAATTCTTCTAACAAATGCTCAATATATCATCATGAAATAATGAGTGAAATTTAGTCAATTGTGCCCTCTATTAGTTGAATTTCACTTCTTTTTCAATTTATGTGTAGTCCTTCTCAAGGTCTCATTATAGAATTTCCAACAATATTTCTTCCTACACTTCATGCTCGATTTTTTCTCATTATTTTATATAGTTTATATCCTTTTCCATTAGTTAAGAAATCATTACCCTTGAAATATTTTCCAAGTTGATCACTTGTCATTTCTCACCAACTACAAGTATTCACAACTTCCAATCTTGACAGTTTCAAATTGTGTAGGTCATCACTATGGACCTTACCGATCTTATTATTCAATCCATTCATCAATATGCTTAAGATAACTTGCCACTTAAGATAGACCTCATAAATTAGCCTTGGACATTAATACATTGTCACATTTCCCTTCACACTTTTATGTTATACACGTTATACACTTTAAAGAATTGTACGAACTTAATTTGTTACTCCAATCCTAAAATTTCATATTTTTATTATTAACATTGGCATCCTGCTCGACTATCAAACCTACCATGAAATTATACGTTTATGCTAAGACATTTTCCCCATTTTTCCGCTTGCAAAATATTTCCAACTATATTTTTTTGTCGTCTTTCTTCCACCATACAGAAACTCATCGTTTTATTGCTACTGGAATCTAATGTTACCATAATTCCTACAAGTTCCTTAAAAAATATTGCCACCATTATCTAATCCTTTAACTTCTTTGGTTGATTGAAATTATTTTCTTCACAATACGTGTCAGCTTCCTTTAGACCTTATATTGACTCCCATCTTGTCTCTAAGGAAAAATTTTCTATGTTTTAATAAGATTTTTTCTTCAACGGTTATTTATTCATGTTCCATGTCAAGAGTATTAAGTTACATTCCTGTGACACAAAAAAACTTCTATTATGTGGTAGGATAATTTACTAATTTTGTCATTCAATTCTTATACTTTGTTTGTGAAAATTCCACTCACTCGCTTAGACTGTCTTTCTATAACCATTTTTCTATTCCCCATCACCCTTCCATGTTGGTCATGGTTAGGAGGATTGCAGTATCTTCAATAGAAAATTGGAAATTTCATCATTTTCCCTTCTTGCATAAGATAAATTTATTTGAATATTACCACCAACTTTAGGGATCGACTTGGAACTTTCCTTTTATTTTGTAATCCCATGGCACTATACTACCTTTTATTTTTTCATCTACTCCTGTGGAATTGCATTTCTATTTTCTTAATTTAATCGCATATAAATTTCACACATCTTGTATAAATAGTTAGTGTCATATCTACTTCTGTAAGTTGCACAGGCTAGGTAAATGAGTTAAGTGATGGCACAATATTACACGTCTAATGACCTTTCCTTAATGTCCATAATTATCCCTATATTACCATTATTTTCCTCTTCAAGAGGCGACATTCTTAGAGAAAATCAACGAAACAACTTAATAATCTCAATTCACTAGGTAGCTTGCATAACCTTAACTATTCATGCAAACACTAATACATATATACATGCATTTCTCTCTATATTAAATTGATAGACTATGCTTAAGTAGAATATTCAAATAACAAAAAAAAATTAATATTATTATATAAAACTCAAAACTCTACTATTTTTTTTAAACTGAATAAATAAATATCAAACTACATTGATATATTAAAATATTATTTTAAACAATCAAACTTACATTTTCTCCATATCCCTTTCACTATCCAAATTATACAAGCTTTTATAAATTTATTATAATATAAATTAAATTCACATATTTTATTACATACTATTCTATCTCACACCTCTATCTTAGCTGAGCATGCGGAAAAGACTAACCATCATATCTGCATTGAAGAGGCTAAGGTCATAGCTAAGATTGACCATTTCCATCATCAGAAGTTAGGAGAGGCCTTAGAAATTGAAAAAGGACCCCTAAATCTCAATAGAGATGACGGCTGGAATATAAGCAGGTGTTGGATCCCTACCCTATATTCTTAATGGTAAAAAATAAATAAATAAATAAATATAATTAATTAATTAATTAAGTAAATAAATAAATTTATTTCTTTTTTATTTTTATTTTTTATATTTTATTTAATTTTTATTTAATTTAATTTAATTTATTATTATTTTTTAATTTAAAGAAAAGAGAATAATAGGAATACAAATTTACATTCAGATAAATAAATAAAAATACTAAAATATAATAGGTATTAAATAATTAAATAATAAGGAATTAATAAAGAAATAAATAATAATAATAATAATAAATAATTAACTAAATTAAGTTAAATAAAATATAAACCTTTATAAATATATTTTATTAAACTTTTAAACTAATTAAATAGAAGTAGTCGTTAAACTTTTAAACTAGTTGTTTTCCTAACGGCTAGTTTAGCCATTTCTGCATCTATTTAAACTCAACATTCGGATCTGATCTCTCACCCAATCTTGATAATGAATCACACTGGTTGGTTTGAAAAGGGTCAACAATCTTCATTTTAATATAATTATTACCGAAAAAAATCTACATAATTTTACAATGGATCACAGAAGCCAAAATTCTATAACTATTCTAATTTATTATAAATTAAAATTGCATATAGCTTGTAAAGTGCTTCTTGGGGGCCTTGGGTTTTGGAATGGATGTTGGTGTATGTAATGTATGCTCTATTATGTTGTGTGGATGTTGGTCCGAGAGCACCTATACACGTTGAAGCCCAAGGCCATGTCTAGTTGTAACTATTTTTATATGTTAATTGTTAGATACTCTTAGGGATATTGAGTTGTTTAATCTTATCAGAATATCACAAGATAGGATATAAAAATCTTCGCATTTCTTAATCCCAATATCAAATTTTGGTGATTATTATAGATTGTTGTATGACTTTTCTTCTTCTTTCTTATTATAAAATCCGTCGTCATCGCCAGCTTCGGGCAGAAGTTCACCGGTTCTTTCACACAATCAACATGCCCGTGTTTTGCCGCGGCTTGCAGGGCTCGCTGCCGGCGTGGGTTTTGACGGCTGCAAGATCGACATCGGCATAATTGAGTAACTCCTTCAAGATGTCGCCTCCTCCGCTTTGTTCTCTCGGGCAATTATAGCTCGACGTCGGACTCCTCGTTGTCGGAATCGGGCGAATGAATTTGCCGGAGTCCAGATAAATCGCTCGCTCTCGCGGCCGAGTGGAGCAGCGCGTCGCCCCGCAGACCCGTGCTTCTTGCTGACGCTCGGCTGCCTCAGCGGGTTCTACTCCTCCATTGCCGGAATAATCGTTCCGTCTGAACTCCGACCTTTCTCCGTCAAAACTCAGCGCTCAGTTGGTTTCTTGGTGGGCGGAAATAGCCTTAAAAGGGAAATCGGGAGTTCAATTACTAGATAAAGAGTAGTAGACCTCGAAGAGGTAGGCCGTACTCTATAGTACCCCATTTTTTATTTCTATTTTTATTTTATTCTTAAGTTTAATTTAAAAATAAACAACAACCCTTCAAACATGACGAAAACAAAGGTGGAGTGAATTAACAATTATTTTCAAGTTTAACTTAAAAATAAACCACAAATCTTTTTAATTTTTAATTTTAATTTAAAAATAAACAACAAACGGGTGAAATAATCCAATTTTTTATTTTTTATTTTCAAGTTTAATTTAAAAATAAACAACCCTTCAAGCATGCAGAAAACAAAGGCGGAGTGAATTAACAATGAGTTATTTCAATGTTCAACGATTTGCAACAAAATTCTGGGAGCATTAAACACAAAGTTTAGGTTAGTGATGGGTAAAGCTTAATGAAATATAGAGATGCGGTAGGTTTTATGTGAATTTGGGTTTTCATTATATGCATAATAATTAGTTTGTTTATATATATATATATATATATATATATATATTTTAAATAAATATCAAATTATTATTATTATTATTATTATTATTTGGTTATATTGAATATTTTTACAATGTTATAAGTCACTTTTAAGACTCTAAAAAGTTATATTATTAACTAAATACAATGTATTTTTTTTTAAAGAAATATTATAATATATTGAGAACATGCAAGAATGTAATGCTATTAAGTTATCTGGCATGTAACAAGTATGTAAAGTTTATAAAATTCTTTTAAACTAAAATTATAATCGTAGATTCAAGAGAAAGGATATATATAATTACATGCAAACACAAACTTCTCAAGTTTATCTTTAATAATAAAGAAAGTTTATTTACTTTTTTAAAGGAATTGCTATTTATTTGATAACTTTTGAAAATTTAAACTTATTTATATTTCTCTAATATACTTAATTAAATTCTTTCTTATTATCACAATCAAAATCAAGTATATATTTATTATTTTATTTTTTTCCAAATTTTACCTAGAGGTCACATAGAGTCGAAACTTGCTCTCATACCATATGTAACAACCCCAAAATTAGCATGCAATTAATTATAGAAATATGAAATTAATTATCAACACAAAAAATGTTTAACTAATCATCATAGATATTTTAGAAGCCCGAGCAAATACGACCTACCTGTAATGCCAATATTCCTTACTTGAGATTCCAAAGTTGAATGCTATCTGAATCTTGCTAACCAAAACAAAGTTTTGGGGACAACTCTCCACCCAATCATAGGCTCAATTGTATGTAATCCTTCCATAGCTAGCCACCCTCGAGCCCACAATCAACGTACTACTGTCAGGGTATCCTTTGCCTCACAATACCTTTTTCTTTAGAGAATGGATAAAGGAATCATCTATGAATCTTCCTCGATGTCTATTAAATAGACCAAACAATGGAATGAGAACCACATGCACACATGCAATGTGTCAACATGCAACTTTTATTTCTTTATTTTCAATTTTATTTAACTTAGTGTGTCTCTTAGTTTAACTTACTTTTTGTTAACTTTACTTATTTTTATAGTTTCTTAGTTTAACTCTTTCTTAATTTATTAACTTTTTCTTAATTAACTCTTAACTTCGCTTATTTATTTACTTTTTAGGACTCCACTTTATTATTTACTATTTTATTTAAAACTCAAGTTATTGAGTTATTGTTTTCTATTTTATTTATTATTTTTATTATTCTCTTGTCTATATATATATATATATTATTTTATAATTATTAGTGGACATTACAATAGCTAAAACTTTGAATGACATAATTCCTATTTTTTAGGTGGTTTTAAAACTAAATCTTGGTTCACCACCACATGCAAATCACCCTCCATTATTGAAAATATCCATGACCGTGATGTGCACCATGTGACACACCATCGCCACCTTCAATTGATTATGCTTTCCATATGGGAGCTCTAGATGGTAGGTTTTAGTGTGTTCATGACTTGGAGTCACCTCCGTAGTCGGTGTTGTTGATTGGCCAGAATTTTCGGTAGCACTATTGTGCAGCCAGTCGAATGGTTATGGCACGTGGTGTAATCATCATGGTCCCTCTAATTCAGAAAAAAAAAAGTACCTTAATATATGGATTACTGAGTTGGCGTAGACAGGCATGACGGGTAATGGTTCAGTCATTAACTATGGATGACACATGTGACTCAACGTATACAATGACTTGACCTTAGCTAACTGACTGTAATATGACACCTATCATTAGATCCTAAAAGATTTAAAAATTATTTGATGTGTGTTAACACTATGACACGTGGTCTAACTAAAGTGGATGCACTTTTTTTTTTTTTTTTTTAAATAGAGTATAATTCCGAAAATTCCGGTAGCATCAGAAAATAAAAATAAAAAGACACAAAGAGGATATAGTAGACTGTCCAAGTGGTTCAAAAACTGGTGCTTCCAAAAATTCTGGTAGCGACCAAATTTTTATTTTTATTTTGAATTTTTTTGAAGTTTAATCATGAAAATAAAACTATGGAATTGACTCATGACTTAGCAAAGAACTGTGCCAAGAGTTTGTATGGATGATTACTTAAGGAATATGACTGCCATGGAGACAATGTTGTTAGATGCATTCCGTAATGATGATAAGCTAGGGGATGATGCTCATATCGCTGATACCTTTCTTGAAAGCCTTAAATATGCTTCCACCACCCCTCTCTTTAGACTTGGTGATCAGTTAAAGTCTACACAGATGAGAAAAATGATATTATTATACAACATAAAATCAAATTTTGACTTGTCAAAATGTTGCTTGGAAAATTTGAGGTAATTTACCATCAATTCCCTTATATTTTGAGAAATATTGTCACACAATCAACATTTAAAATGGTCAATTATATGAACGTTAACAATTATTAGCATTGTATATTTAATGTTTTCCACAAAATACATGTTATTCAAAGATAAGGTTCACCCGAGTGATAATGTCTTGCCTAGTAGATGCGAAGAGGAAAATAAAATGTTGAAAATGTTAGTTTTTGAGTACATATCATATCATCTATGTCCAAATGATTCTATTATATATAGAGGATAATATGGAGAAACAGATATATGTCCGAAATATGGGCATGAAAGGTATGATAAATAAAAAAAGAAGGGTAAATCACATGGTCCTCCTATTAATATATTTAGGCACATGCATATAAATCAAGGGATTCAATGGCTCTTTCATTGCAAACAATTAGCTATGTTGCAGGTATGGCATGCCTCACACAAAAGTGAGTTCGGAGTTATGTGAATCCAAACATATTCAATAGCCATGAAGTATATAAAGGATACATGGCTTGTTAGATCCCTATATTACTAGTGGAGTCCCTTATTATTGTTAGTGTAGCCCCTTATTATTATTGTTGTACCCCTGTATCCCCCATATTGTTATTATTGTGCCCCATAAAAATGCACTATTATTATTGTTATTTCCTTACATTATTATTGTTAGGTCGGCTACGATTATATTGTGACCCTGTGGACTCCTATGTATAGAAAGGAGGTATTTTCATTTGTATCATCCAATAATTATTCATTTATGTAAGGTAAATGAGTTTTCCCCCTTGAAGTGGTTGATTTATAAGGCGTTGATCTCTCTTTTCTTCTATTTTGGGAGCTGGTTTCATAACATTTGCTATCATAGATTTGGATTCTAAAGTTTCACTGCTTCAAACAAGACATCGTAGCATTTTCATTATAATTTTTTTTTCTAGAAAGGTTCAGATGCTAAAAAAAAACCCATTTGTGAAGAAGTCCTAAGGAATTTCATGTAAAACTTTCAGATCTTGGTTCACAATATTTTCAGAGACATGATATGTGGAAGTTAGGGTTTTTGTAGGCTCTGGAATTTCAATTCAAAGAGGTCATCTTGGGAAAACCTTCATAACTATCTCTTTAAGCATCAAATTAGGATTATGTAAAAGGTGGTTGAAATTAAAATGACTCTGGTTTTTTGTGTATCAATTTCAGAGCCAAAGGAGGAAACAATGACACTCCATAATTAGGTCATTGTGGGAGATTGGGCATAGCTTTGCCTTGAAGAATCCAAATCAGGTTAGAGCAATGGAATTGGAAAGAAGAGTCAAAGGGCTATTAAAGGACCTAAGCTTTAATCTCAGGGATCTGAAATTACATAGATACATCAATTTTAATATCGAGCTCCTCAAAAGAAAGAAAAAGGTTTGTATTTTGTTTTTCAAATTGCATAAGCCTTGTTTGAAAAATCAGTTTGAAGTGATTCCAAGGGCATATTGAAGCATAGATATCAGTATTTGGTTATAGAATCCCCCCTAAAAATAATTCAACACCCATTAATCCCTCAGGAGGCTCTACTATGTCTCATGAAGAGGAAGAAATGTAACATGATATATCAAAATTACAACAGCAAGTGCAATAACTTTCGCTCTCACAAAGAGAAAAAAAAAGTGAAATGGAAGCTAAGATGGATGGTTTGAAGAAAGGCATGGAAGCTAAGATGGATGGTTTGAAGAATGGAATGGAAGACATGGAACAAAAAATGGAAGACATGACGAATAATCTAAAATAAGACATGGAAGATTTCACAAAGTTGATACAATAAATGATTCCTAATGGCGAAAATAGTAGAGGAAACTCATGATGAGAAAAAAATAAATGTTAATCTTGATTTAATAAAATCTAATGTTGGATTGAATACCCACCATATTCGAAAGATCGATATTAGGAAGTTTGATGGCAAGGATCCTGTAACATGGATACTATAGATGGAGTAATATTTTGATCTCAATAATATGAAAACACACAAAAGTTATGCATTGCAACATTATATTTAGAAAAAATAAATTTTTATGGTATCGATGGCTTTTCTCCCGTAAAAATATTGTCAATTGGTCAACTTTTACGGAGGAAATGATAGCACATTATGAGGACACAAAGAGCAACACCTTCTTTAGCCAAGATAAATCTAAAAAAAAAAGGGTTCAATGGTGGATCACATTGAGGACTTCCAAAAATTTAATATCAGGGTAGTTGATATTCCAAAGGAACACATGGTTGATGCCTTTGTAGGTACTTTAAAGGATAACATCCAACATGAGGTTTGCCTTCACAAACCTAATTCATTGGATAAGGCATTCAGGTTGGCAAGAAAAAATGAATGTAAAATAATGGTGACAAGGAAGCCTACCACTCACATATATAAATATCGAAGTATTTGTACTCCTAGAATTCCATAACCTACAAGGTTGACACCACAAATATTGGAATAAAAGAGAGAAAAATGGATTTGTTACAGTCGTGATATAAAATACACTAAAGGTCATAACTGTGCTGAAAATAAATTATTTTACATAGATTGTGAAGAGGGGGAAGAAAATGAACAAGAAACTTCAAAAAAAGAGGATATAAATTAGGAGCCAGCCCTAGAGAAATAAGAAATAAGTCTGACCATATCATGTAATGCATTGCCAAGAATTACCACTCCTCAAACTCTCAAGATAGAAGGACATATCAAGAAGAAAAAGGTAATAATGTTGACCGATTCAGGTGGTACACATAATTTTAATCATTGTAAGGTAGCTAAGGAATTGAATTTCTTCCTATAACCAGCACCATAGTGTCAACTGATGGTTGCGAATGGAGGAACTATAAATTTCTCTAGAAAATTCCATAATATCATGCTAACCATTGGGGAATATATATTGAATATTCCAATGCTTTCCATTCCAATGGGAGGTGTTGATGTTGTACTAGGATTATAATGGTTACAATATTTGGGGAAGATAACTTTTAATTTTCAAGAAATTTTCTTGAATATTTTTCAGAGCGGAAGGAAGTTGAATTACGGGGCATCACAGGGAATCCGGGAAACATAATAAGCTCTAATGTCATGAAAAAGCGTTTGGAGAAAGAACAATGAAGCGTAATTGCATAATTATGCTCACTAGAAGTTCCAACATCAAAATGATCTATTTCTCAAGATCTCCAAAAAGACTTGGAAAATCATTCTTAGCTGTTTGAAACTCCCAAAGGACTCCCACCTATTCATCATCATGATCATGCTATTCATTTGATTCCATGAATTTTTCCTCCAAACATCAGGCCTTACAAATATCGTTATGTCCAAAAGAGTGAAATTGAATGTATGATTGTAGAAATGTTAGAGGGTCGAAGCCTGCATGGTATATTGATTGCTTTCACGTTCTTGTCATTGATCTCCTCAACTAGCTTTAGACAGTTACCCAGCAACAGGATGCCACAGAATGTTATTTACTTATGAACTGATATTTCAACCCAGTCAAATTTCTTTCTCTGCTTCACTAGTATTAGTGGACAACAAGGATGGATCATGGCGCATGTGTCTCAATTATAGCGAACTGAATAAGATCACTATTAAAGATAAATTTCCAATTGACGTGATTGATGAATTATTCGATGAGTTACATGGAGAAATTTATTTTATCAAGTTCGATATTCATTCAAGATATCATATGTTTAGAATGAAGACTGAAGGTATTCCAAAAACAACATTTCAAAATCATGAGGGTCATTATGAGTTTTTGGTCATGCCTTTTGGCCTTACCCATGCACCTTCTACATTTCAAGGGTTGATGAATTCCATTTTCAAAAACTTCCTTAGAAAATTTATGTCAATATTTGTTGCTGATATAGTAATCTATAGTATGTATTGGAAGGATCATGTTCAAGACATTGATAGGAAGCTCAAACTATTGGAGCATAAAAAATTATATGCAAAAACCTCCAATTGTTTCTTTGGAGTACAAGAGGTGGAATATCTGGGTCATATTTTATCCCAGGGGGATGATAATGTAGACCCTGACAAAATTAAAACCATTAAGGAATGGAAATTTCGCACAACCATAAAGAAGTTACGATGATTTCTCGAGTTAACATGGTATTATCGCAAGTTTGTAAATATTTATGGGAGAATAGTAGCACCTTTAAAAAAATTATTGAAGAAATATGAATTTTCATGGTCTCATAAAGAAACTTAGACCTTTGAACATCTTAAAGAGGCAATGTGCATAGCACCGGTCTTAGCTATGCCATACTTCACATAAATATTTATTGTGAAATGTGATGCTTCAGGAAATCGAATTGGTGCCATTTTAATGCAAGAAGGAAGACCCATTTCTTTTTAAATTCATCCAATCAAAGGAAAGTATTTACATAAAGCTATTTATGAGAATGAAATGTTGGCAATACTACATGCACTAAAGAAATTACGACCTTACCTAATGGGAAGGAACTTCAAGGTAAAATATGATCATGATAGTCTTAAATACTTTTTGGAACAAAGACTATCTTTAGAAGAGCAACAAAAATGGGTTACAAAGATATTGGGTGATGACTTTTAAATCATCTAAAAAAAAGGGAAGATAAATATTGTTGCATATGCACCCTCAAGAAATGATGAAGAAGTGGAAGCATTGGTTTGTGCTATTTATATTATCCAATAAGATTGAATAAACAAAGCAAGGGATGAATGGAAGAATGACGAAGAAGTGTGGACACTTATTCAAATGTTTCAGCAAGATCCTAGTACATCTGATACATTTAGTTGGAAAAATGATTCGTTATGGTAGAAAGATCGCTTATATATTTGTAAAAATTCCTAACTAAAACAAAATATTCTTTTGGAATTGCACACCTCTCCCTTAGGAGGACACTCAAGATTTTTAAAAACTTACCACAGGGTGAAGATTTTTTTTATTTTTTTTTTGGGATGGCCTTAAATATGATATTCAAAAGTTTGTGGCAGAATGTTTGGTTTACCAACAAAATAAAGTTGAGACAATTAAGACCCAGGGTCTTCTAAAAAATTTATCCATTCCAAGTCAATGTTGGGATGATGTTTCAATGGATTTTATCCTAGGTTTACCTAGGTCTAAAGGAAAGAGTGTCATCATGGTGGTAGTTGATAGAATTACCAAGTATGCACACATTTATGCATCATCTCATCCATTTAAAGCAAGTATAATTTCTACTACATTTATGGAAACAATTAAAAAGCTACATGGAAACCCAAAGATTATTGTAAGCCATAAAGATCCCATATTTACTAGAAATTTTTCGGCAAAATTACTTTCTTGTTTGGGTACTCAACTAGTTATCATCCTCAATTTGATGGGTAAACTGAGATAGTGAACAAATGTTTGGAAGGATATCTTTGTTGTTTTGAATTTGATAAAAAAAAACAATGGGTCAAGCAGTTACCTCTAGTTCAACGGGTATAACACTTCCCTCCATACTGCAACAAGAATAACCCCATTTATGGCACTTTATGGATATCATCCACCGCCCATCACATCATCTTTAAGAGAAAATTCTAAGGTTCAAGTAGTGGAAGATCACATCGAGCATCAACAACAAGTTCTCCTACTCTTAAATGATAACCTAAATTTGGAACAAAATCAAATGAAACAATAGGCAAATCAACATCACAACGAGAGAATTTTTGATGTAGGATACTATGTATTTTTACAGCTACAACCATACAAACAAATGTCCTTCAAGAAAGCTAAGAAGGATAATAAATTATCACCAAATTACTATGGTCCTTACAAGGTGTCGCAAAAGATTGGTACTATGGCATACAAATTGGAGCTTCCCACTTCATCTCGACTGCACCTAGTTTTCCATATTTCATGCTTAAAGAAGGTTATAGGTCACAAAATTCTAGTTCAAACAATATTTCCAAAACTTGAAAAGGAAGGAAAAATCATATTGGAACCTAAAGAAGTCACAAAAACTAGAACTCGACATCTATGATATCAATCAATGTTAGAGTATCTCATCAAGTGGAAGAACTTTCCCACTGAATATTCCACATGGGAGGATTATAATTTTATACAGAAGCATCGAGAGCTACTCAAGAGTTGAGGACAACTTTTTTTTGAAGGAGAGAGGCATGTTAGATCTCTATATTACTAGTGTAGTCCCTTATTGTTGTTAGTGTATCCCCTTATTGTTATTATTGTACCCCTGTATCCCCCATATTGTTATTATTATGCCCCATAAAAATCCACTATTATTATTATTGTTAGGTCGACTAGGATTATATTGTGACCCCGTGGACTACTATATATAGAAAGGAGGTTTTTTCATTTGTATCATCCAATAATTTATCATTTTTGTAATGTGAAGGAGTTTGACCCCTGAAAGTGGCTGATTTCTAAGGATTTGGTCTCTCTTTTATTCTATTTTGGGAGTTGGTTTCATAACATGACCTGAAAAATTCAAGGATGAAGTATGAGTTCTATGAATTAGCATAGCCATGGATGACGTCAACCCATATTCCCTTCAGAACACAAAATATTATTTTTGGCCTATAGTAGTGATCCCTAACAATATCCCCCCATGGTTTTCTGTGAAGAGTGAACATCTTATAGTCCCCGGTAGAAGACAAGTGAATGAAATGTATGTCTACTTACAACCACTGGTAGATGAATTGAAGGAGTTATGGAATGGGATAAATTTATACAATGTATCAAGACCCATTACAAAAAAGTATTTTTACATCGCAGGGAATATGTGGTTACACCACACATGATTATTCGGGCTTAGGATTTTGATTATGGCTCTCATAGTCCCTGGTAGAAGACAAGTGAATAAAATGGATGTCTACATACAACCACTGGTAGATGAATTGAAGGAATTATGGGATGGGATAAATGTCTACAATGTATCAAGACCCATCACAAAAAAAGTAGTTTTACATCGTAGGGCATATATGCTTACTCCATGTTGGAAATATGATGCAGAATGTTGTCCTTGATGGCAACCCACTGAATGAAGATGAAGACATGCGACTATTGACATGTGTTGTCCTTGATGGCAATCCACCTGATGAAGTTTTGCTTGACCTGATGGACTTAGTAAATGATGTAAATCTGATGTGATATAATGTTTATTGACAATATGATGTTGAGTGTTGTCCTTGAAAGAAAACTCATCTGATAAAGATGATGACAACTTACTTGACGAAGTTGTGCTTGATAGAATATGTTCTTGATGAAGGAAATTTGATGTATCTACAGTGAGTACAGAAGGCAATGAAGAAATTATTTCAGCATGTGCTAGATTCTATGATGAAAAAGAGTATGTCTCTAGGTATACGCGGATTGGCCTAGGGGAAGTCGCGTATGCACGCGGAAAAGAACGTGCCAAGTCGCATATGGGCTAAAGCGCTCAAAAAGTGCAAAACCAAGGGTAACCACCATGGTATTGACCCATGGTATTGGGTAATGATCCACCTAATTGACCCCGTCCAGGTAGTTTTGGGATCATGGTATTGTTTTGGCCCATGGTATTGAAAAAGGGGCTCATGGTATTGAAAAAGGATAAACCTATATAAGGAGAACAAATTCATTGTGCATAATATGAGTGAGGGTGCAAGATGTCTGAGCTTGAATGAATACTTCTCTGTGAAGTATATCTGTATGGAAAGGGTAAAGGTTTGATGATAGATCTGAATCTATGATGCACTTATGAAGAAATGATGAAGCGGGATTTCTAGATCTGAAATGTACTTCTATTTGCTAGATCTGTTTATGAAAGGCTTAGATCTAAAATGAGGCGATCATATGTCTGAAGTAAAGGGTTGAATCTGAACTGAACATCTAATTTGATGAAGTATGCTGCTCTGTAATGATTGAAGATCTATACGCTACTTCGCCGTGGAGGAAGCGCGTATATACGCGGCTTCGCTGAAGAGAAAGCGCGTATGCGCAATGAAATATACACTGAAGTATACGCAGGTTTGTGTGGACGGAAGCGCGTATATACGCGACATTAGTAAAGGGAAAGCGCGTATGCAAACTAGGGTTTGCTGAAGCAAGGGGTATGAAATATCTGATCTGTTCTGCTATATTTCTGCTATCTGATCTGTGTTGATAAGTATCTGTTGCTGATGTATGTCTGTTCTTAAAAATATGGAAAGGGTCCAGTATGAAAATATGATGAAACGTGGCCTGCAAATGTTGTTCTATTGAAGTTGTTGGATCCAGTGTGAAAATTGATGAAACGTGGTCCAAGGTGGTGCTGAGGGTTGTAGCCTTCAGTCAGGGGGTTGTAGCTCCCTTCCAGGTGAGGCTGGTAAACGAGAGCAGGGGGTCGTAGCTCCCTTCCGGGAGAGGCTGGTAAACGAGTCAGGGGGTTGGAGCTCCCTTCCAGGAGAGGCTGGTAAACGAGCGCAGGTGGGTGCCTGCGTGCTGGTAGGAGTCTGCACCAGCACATATGTTGTAAGATGTTTTCTCTATATTAAAATATTGAAGGCTGAGCAACTGCAGCGGTGGTTTTCTCCCGACTTGGGTTTCCACCTAAAAATCCTGGTGTTCATGTGTGATCCTTTGTGTGATGGTTTATTCTGTTCTTACTGCACATGTTTACTGTTTATTGAACATCTGATGAATAAATGATGGAATAATATAAGTGAATATTTAATGACAGATCTAGATCTCTGTGTATACGCTAGTTTCATAAAGGGGATCCGCGTATATACGCTAGTTTACTGAAGGAAAGTAGCGTATGGGTTTTAAGGAATGAAAAAGTAAAAAGTTTTGAATATGCAGTAAATACTGATTCACCCCCCCCCTCTCAGTATTTTCCCAACAATTGATATCAGAGCAGGTCCTTGTGCAGAAGCTTGATCGCTTAAAGGAGATCCGTCGCAATGGGAAGTCAAGAAGGAGTAATGTCTATAAAGCCACCTCTATTCAATGGAAGCAATCTGATATTCTAGAAGGTACGTACAAAATCATATCTGCAAAGTCTTGGTGCAGATGTATGGGCAATCGTGGAAGAAGGTTATCAATACCCGGCAAGTATTCCTACTGATGCAGCTGAAAGAAAGAAGTATGAAATCAATGCCAAAGCAGTGAATGTCTTATTGGGAAGCATGTCCGAATCAGAATTTGCTAAAGTGATGCAGCTACATTCAGCAAAAGAAATATGGGACAAAATCATTCTAAGCTATGAAGGAGACACAAAGGTAAAAAGTGCAAAACTCCAAACTCTTAGAATTGAATATGAAAATTTGAAGATGCATAGTGATGAGAGTGTTTCCAGTTTCTTTCTTCGTCTGGATGATATTGTAAATAGAATGAGAAATTTGGGTGAAACCATAACTGATACTACTCTGGTGGAAAAGGTCTTAAGATCATTGACTTCAAAATTTGACTCTAAAGTTTCGGCTATTGAAGAAAGGCAAGATTTGCAAACTCTTACTATTGTTCAATTACATGGTACTCTGACTGCTTTTGAAATGAGACAAGGAGGCCCTTCTCAAGTAAGAGAAGCTGCTTTTAAAGCATCTACAAAAGGAAAGGAAAAGGAAGTTGTCAAAGAATCCAGCTATATATCCGATGAAGAAGAAGCGAATTTCGTGAGAAAGCTCCAACTAGGTACTGGAAGATTCAAAGGAAAGCTTCCCTTCAAATGTTTTGAGTGTGGAAAAGTTGGTCATTATGCTGCTAAATTTCCTTATAGAGAAAAGCATGGTAAAGGGAAACAATTTGAGAAGAGAAAGAGTTATTATGCAAAAGAAGATGATGATGAAGTGTCCAGTGAAGATGAAGAAGATTCTGACCAAGATCTGAAAGTGCTCATGGCTAAGAAGCAAAAGAAGAAGGCTACTGAAAAAGAGATATCTCAGAAAACATGTGCAGCAGAAAATGAAGAAGATGAAACAAGTAATGATTGTTGTTCTTGTGATGCACTTTCCTGTGCATGCAATGGTGAAGATAGTAAAAGTAAAGTTTTGGATCTAAAGGAAGCTATCAAGAAAATTGAAGATCAACAAAGATCATTTAATAAAAGCGAAGCTATCTACAATGAGATGATCTCTCAAATGAAAGATCAAATAGAAATGCTAAATGAACAGGTGGAAAAGTATCAAAGGTTTCATACTTATGCATCCAATCGAATTAAAGAACTAGAAGCAGAAATCAACGATCTAAATGCAGATCTCGAAAAATCAAACAAGAAGAATGAAGGACTTGAAGCTGCAGTCATCTCTCTACAAACAGATCTTGAAGCATCAAGTAAGAAGATTGAGGAACCTCTACAAACATTTGAAAAGGAAGGCCTTGAAGCAGAAATCATATCTCTCAAAGAAGATCTGGAAAAATCAAATAAGAAGAATGAAGAGCTGGAACAAACATGTGAAGAAAACGAAAATTGGCTGAAAGAAGAGATTCTAAATCTGAAGGATCAAGTAGAAGATGGAAGAAGGAAAGAAGAAAGCATGGCAAAGAAATGTCAAGCCTTGGAGGTTGAGGTAAACATTCTCAAAGGCAAATTAGGAGAAAAGATAAAACTGTTGAGGTTTCATGATAGTACTAATATTTTGGACAATATTCTGAGTAATCAAAGGTCTCCTACTATCAAACATGGTCTTGGTTTCCATGAAACTGTTAAAGGAGAATCTAGCTCACAAGGAAGTGCCAAAAATTCAGAGGATGTCAATGCAAAACCTGATGTATTAATAATCATGAATTCTCAAAGAAATTCATTCAAGAACGTTGAATGTTTTAAATGTCATAATTATGGGCATGTTGCAGCAAATTGCAGGAGCAGATCATTTCAGCCTCAATCAAACAGTTCCTACATAGAAAGGTACTCTGGTTTCTTCAAGGGATATTGTTTTTCATGTAACAAGTATGGACATAAAGAAGCTGATTGTAAAAGGAGGAAGAATAGAAATACTCATTATGATTCTTATGTTTATTTCTCTGGCCACATGAGATGTTATGCTTGTAACAAGTATGGACATGTAGAAAAAGAATGCACGATGAACAGATTTGGGAAAGTGGACAATTTTCAGCACACATTTGGAAAGCTCAAGCAAATTTGGAAAAAGAAGGAGGACCGATCAGAAACGTAGGGAATTCAGACCCTACTGCAGTCATCCTCTTCTGGAAGCTTACTTCTCTGATTGACTGCAGGAATGATGTGGGATACATTATGGGATTTAGTAATGTATCGTCACAAGGGGAGCAATGCATGATGACTCTCATGGTTGATTTGATTATTCTGGTCATATAACAGAACATCTGATATGAAGAAGACAGGTACAGGAAGGACAAGTTCAGGAGGAGATGAAGGTGTGAAATTTTCTATATTTCACTTTTCATACACGGGTTCTATGAAACAAAGTCGCGTATACACGCGAGTTTCAGCAGACACAGTCGCGTATGCATTGATGATAAGAGAATTTATCTGATAGCTGAAGATTTGGAGCGGAGGTCCAGGGGGAGCATCAGTCTGACTGCAGATGATTGCACTATTAGCATTATTCTGGAATGATGCATGGGTTCTTGTGTTGAAGATTATGGATGAAGCCTGGTAGCTTTATGATGAAGAGCATTCATTGTTGAGATGAAAGTCTTATAATTCAGAGATGAGGACAGATCATGCAGAGATTGTTGCTGATGACTTGCTGTTGAAGGTGTTTCAGATTGCACAAGTTAAGGAAGAGCACTGGTTTAGGGGGAGCAGCAGGTTGAATACTAATGATTGCATTGTTGGAAATATGACTGATTATTCTTGGCTATTGTGATACTCATGCTTAAATGATGATGACTTGGTATATGGTTCATTATGATGAGATTTTGATCCCTGATGCTCACACATAGATGAGTTGGAATTAATTTGATTCAGAAATAAGAATAGATCATGCAGATTTTGTTACTATGGTTGAGATCCTTTTCCTACATATGTTCCTTCATGTTAAATATTGAAGATCATGGTGATATTGGACCACATGGATGATTTCTTGACTCTGATGTGAAGATGTTGTTCTGATATGATAATCTCCCTTGGAAAGATTGTATTGATGCTACAAATAATCTGAAGGCTTGGTTACTAATGTGCTTATGCTACAACCGTTGGATGACGCTTGAAAACACAACTACACTGTTCAATCTATCTGCAGTCCACGGAAGTAGTCAAATATCTCAGAAAGAAGCTGAACACTATCTTTGCCTCACGGAGAATCAGATCTGGTTGAAATTTAGAAGATGGCTTGGGATATGCGGGTTTCCTGAAACACATTCGCATATATACACGATTTCATGCACAGAAAACCGCGTATGTCTGATTGCTGACAATTTTTGCTTGGATTTAGCTCTCTTCAGCACAACTGCAGTACTGTATGGTATCTCTAGTGGTGTTCCAGTTCTCATAATTCTGTTTCTAATGCTTTGATGAAGATGCCTTGATGATTTGTTGGTGGAAATTTTCAGGATGCACAAACTAAGGGGGAGCCTTAGTCATTTGGAAAAATTGCTTGGTTGCATAGATTCAGGGGGAGCATTAGTTTTGCTGAGTATAATGCATTGCTGGCATTATGGTGGTTCTGATATATGATCTCTCTTGAGGTCTTTTTGGTATTGATTATGAAAAGTCATATTTGTATTTTGATGAAAAGGTCTGGTTGAGACCCATGATGTAAAATTGTAATATTCAGTCATGTAAGGACTTGTCAATTTGTAAACCCACTTGGTTGGGTAGCTGAGTCATTTTTGTAAACCCACTTGGTTGGGTAGCGGAGTCAAATTTGTAAACCCACTTGGTTGGGAACTTGAGTCTCATATGTAAATCCACTTGGTTTGATATTTGATGTAAGTCATTGGTGATAGGAACTTCATAAAGTCATGTACTTCATTGAAAAATATGTTTGAAGATTCAGCATGAACTCAGGGGGAGCTTGGTCACTTCAGTATACATCAGATCTGCAGAACGCTTCTTCTACATGAGGAGAAAAGGGGGTGAGTGTGTTGGTTTTGATCCGCCCATTGCCCTTGATGTCAAAGGGGGAGAGTGTGTTGGTTTTGATCCGCCCTTTGCCCTTGATGTCAAAGGGGGAGAGTGACATGGTGTTTGAATGCAGATAATGGTGTCAAAGAATTGGGAGAGTGACATGGTGTCAATGTACTTATCTGTTGTGGTAACCAAACACCATAGTGGTTGCCATCAAGTCCAAAGGGGGAGATTGTTGGAAATATGATGCAGAGTGTTGTCCTTGATGGCAACCCACTAAATGAAGATGAAGACATGCGACTGTTGACATGTGTTGTCCTTGATGGCAATCCACCTGATGAAGTTATGCTTGACTTGATGGACTTAGTAAATGATGTAAATCTGATGTGATATAATGTTTATTGACAATATGATGCTGAGTGTTGTCCTTGAAAGGCAAATCATCTGATAAAGATGATGACAACTTACTTGATGAAGTTGTGCTTGATAGAATATGTCCTTGATGAAGGAAATCTGATGTATCTACAGTGAGTACAGAAGGCAATGAAGAAAGGATTTTAGCATGTGCTAGATTCTATGATGAAAAAGAGTATGTCTCTAGGTATACGCGGATTGGCCTAGGGGAAGTCGCGTATGCACAAGGAAAAGAACGTGCCAAGTCGCGTATGGGCTAAAGCGCTCAAAAAGTGCAAAACCAAGGGTAACCACCATGGTATTGACCCATGGTATTGGGTAATGATCCGCCTAATTGACCCCGTCCAGGTAGTTTTGGGCTCATGGTATTGTTTTGGCCCATGGTATTGAAAAAAGGGGCTCATGGTATTGAAAAAGGATAAACCTATATAAGGAGAACAAATTCATTGTGCATAATATGAGTGAGGGTGCAAGATGTCTGAGCTTGAATGAATACTTCTCTGTGAAGTATATCTGTATGGAAAGGGTAAAGGTTTGATGATAGATCTGAATCTATGATGCACTTATGAAGAAATGATGAAGCGGGATTTCTAGATCTGAAATGTACTTGTATTTGCTAGATCTGTTTATGAAAGGCTTAGATCTGAAATGAGGCGATCATATGTCTGAAGTAAAAGGGTAAATCTGAACAGAATTGATGATCTGAAGAAGTATGCTGCTTTATAATGATTGAAGATCTATACGCTACTTCGCCGAAGAGGAAGCGCGTATATATGCGACTTCGCTGAAGAGAAAGCGCGTATGCGCAACAAAATCAACTTTGTAATTTGTACTAAATTATACGCCGGTTTATATGGAAGGAAGCGCGTATATACGCGACATCAGAAAAAGGAAAGCGCGTATGCAAACTAGGATTGCTGAAGCAAAGGGTATGAAATATCTGATCTGTTCTGCTGTGTTTCTGCTATCTAATCTGTGTTGATAAGTATCTGTTGGTGATGTATGTTTGTGCTTAAAAGTATGGAAAGGGTCCAGTATGAAAATATGATGAAATGTGGCCTGCAAATGTTGTTCTATTGAAGTTGTTGGATCCAGTGTGAAAATTGATGAAACGTGGTCCAAGGTGGTGCTGAGGGTTGTAGCCTTCAGTCAGGGGGTTGTAGCTCCCTTCCAGGTGAGGATGGTAAACGAGATCGGGGGGTCGTAGCTCCCTTCTAGGTGAGGCTGGTAAACGAGATCGGGGGGTCGTAGCTCCCTTCCAGGAGAGGCCGGTAAACGAGTCAGGGGGTTGGAGCTCCCTTCCAGGAGAGGCTGGTAAACGAGCGCAGGTGGGTGCCTGCGTGCTGGTCAAGTCTGCGCCAGCACATATGTTGTAATATGTTTTCTCTATAATAAAATATTGAAGGCCGAGCAACTGCAGCGGTGGTTTTCTCCCGATTTGGGTTTCCACCTAAAAATCCTGGTGTTCATGTGTGATCCTTTGTGTGATGGTTTATTCTGTTCTTACTGCACATGTTTACTGTTTATTGAACATCTGATGAATGAATGATGGAATAACATAAGTGAAGATTTAATGACAGATCTAGATCTCTGTGTATACGCTAGTTTCATAAAGGGGATCCGCGTATATACGCTAGTTTACTGAAGGAAAGTAGCGTATGGGTTTTAAGGAATGAAAAAGTAAAAAGATTTGATTATGCAGTAAATACTGATTCACCCCCCCCTCTCAGTATTTTTCCCAACACGCCACACATGATTATCTAGGTTTAGGAGTTTGATTATGCCTCTCATAGTCCCCGGTAGAAGACAAGTGAACAAAATGGATGTCTACTTACAACCATTGGTAGATGAATTGAAGGAATTATGGGAAGGGATAAATGTATACAATGTATCAAGATCCATCACAAAAAAAGTAGTTTTACATCGTATGGCATATATGATTACACCACACATGATTATCCGAGCTTAGGAGTTTGATCTGGTTAATTAAATGTTTATTGATTTTTTTATATATGTAACAATATTATTTCACATATGAATTTAATTTGGTTTAATTGTTTTGATCTTCATGGTATTCTTAGTAACGTGCCATGCATATTGTATACAATAATTTCGTAGGTCTTGTAACAAAATGGTATTATGGATGTGAATTTTGTGGAACTTCTCTAAAATATAGATGGTCCAATGACCTATGAAAGCCAGTGTATGAATGCTCCAGGATATTCCTCCTAGAATAACATCCTTATATAAGAGAAACATTCGCTTTCAATGGTAAATGAGGGAGAACCCAAAGGCTTGAAATAACAACAACAGTTGAATGACTTAGATCATATGAGAGAGAGAAGGAGAAGGATTTCATAGAAATGTTCGATTCAAATGGTGAGCCTATGTTCGATGATCCGAAATTATTTGACACCTATGTGGATAAATTTCCCATTGGGATGAAAAGGAAATCTATATTTTATAACCTCCCATATTGGGAGCATCTCAAGATTACCCACTTACTAGATCCCATGCATATATTTAAAAATTCTTTATCATCTTTATGGAGGCACTATCATCGAAAAAAGTGACACATTGGCTATTAGGAAAGATCTTATTACTTCAAAAACTAAAAATAATCATTAGAAAAGGCAATTAGAAAGTATAGGAGAGGCTAGTCCCCCTAATTGGTATTTCAAAGAAGGTGATGTCCCATGGATTTTAAAAAAAGAAGATATTTCTTTGGCAAAGGAAGTTATAATGGGTGTGACTGTGACATTTTCATATGGTTTCTCAATACGACGTTTCTTCACCATGGAAGACCATTTGTCGGGGTTGAAATATCATGACCATTTGAATCTCTTAAGAGTATGTATAATGTCAAAAGAATGATTTTATTATTTTTTATATTAATAATTTTTATCCCACGGGATCATAAAACATAACTAATTTTATATGCATTTGTTTATAACTTTGCAGTGTCATTATCCTTTGTTCATGCAAGGTTGTGTGAAACATGACTTCCTCCAAGACCTAGGACATTCCATATCTATATTATTTGCATTTTCACATTGGATCATGTTAAAGGAGATTCATGTGGCTACCATTCCACGGTAGCGTCAAGAGATAGTTAATATTGTTTGTATGTTTGAGAAGGAATTGTTGAAAAGTTTCATGGATTTGTAGGTTTATCTTCTAATCCACCTAGTCAGTGAGGTTGAATTAGTTTGGGTGGTTTATTTTCATTAGATGCTCTTCTTAGAGAGGTAATGAATAAATTTAAAGGTTTTGTTTGGCAAAGGGCAGAACTCGAGCGGTCTATGGTAGAGGGGTACATATCGTATGAGTATTTATATTATGCTAGTGATTACATCAAGCATATATACAACACACAAGGTGTGGTGATTTGGGACGATGAAAGGGATGAAGACAAAAGGGAAGGGGAGCTTATTCAAATGAATCAAAAAATGTGCTTGATAAAGAGTAAGTGACTTATAATTTGTCAAATTTACACAAAGTAAATATTGATCATGTTGAACTTTGATATAAGGTATATTTTTATCTCATATTTACTATATGTAGATTTAATTTCATCCAAAAATGAAGAAATTGAAGCAATCAATAGGTTCGTTCTTTACAATTCCGAAGTGACACAACTGTGGATCGCATTTTACGAACAAAAGAGGATGAAATGGGATAGTAACAGGAAATAATTCAGACGGTTGAATGGTATAAGTGTGCCTTATCTTGATCATTTAAAAGAAAATATGCCAATTCTATTCCCCAACAATTAGGTTGTTAACCGAGTCAGAGAGAAATACGGTGCAACCAATTGTTACCTGCATGTTGAAGAGGAAGCACTAAATGTAGGGATTGGGTGCAGCAACTCGGTGGTAATATATTTACCTATTTTTTAAACTTAATAATGCACCTTTGAAATGTAATATATATATTTGATATAGTTTAATAGTTGGGTTATTAGACACATGACACTATGATTTTTTAACATTTTTATATGTTCATTTGTTCCCATAGATGTGGGCATATGGACACCATTTTCGCATAGAAAATGTCGATGATGGACACATGACACAATACTATGTAGTCTAACTCAAGTTTGATCAAAATAGTTGAGCTACCCACCGTGATAAAAACCTAGTACGATGGAGGTTAGGTTACGTTGGAAAGATACAAGAGATCATTAAAGTGGAGTTCTATTCTTTCCAATGTTTTATTTTTAGGTGCAAGTTGTGGGACACATTTGATTGGAATAATGTAAAGGAATATCACGATGGTAGATTGATATGTATCAACTCTAGAAATATGTGGGATGAAGCTAAGGAGCCTTATGTTTTCCCCAAACACAGCAACCAAGTGTTTTTTTAATGAGATCTGTTGGATAGGGATTAGTCGTTCGTATTGAGACATGACCCTAGATCAAAACATATTTTTGAGAAAAATAGTGTTATCATGCAAAGTGAGTTGGAAGATAATGAGGGAGACGAGAACAGAGATTGATATGGTACATGTGTTATTTCATCCTTTATACTATTTAATATGAGTTTTTATAAATAAGGGTACGCAACCTTATAATGAAGAATCTTTTTTTACAAACATTATAATATGTATTTTGAATTAATTGGTTTGCATTGTGTTAAATTTAAAATCATTTCACTTGATAATTTGCAATTATGTTGATCTCGGATGCAATGCAATGTATTAATTTCCTTTTTTATGTCAATTCCTAAAATAATACAATTACTTGATTTCTTTAAATGGGTTTTCACTATATCATTACTTAAATAAATGCACCATATATATATATATATATATATATATATATATATGAATGATATCTTCAAAATTTTTAAAATTTTATTAATGTATATTGTTATTTTTGGTATGTAAGATCATAATAAAATAATGACAATTCTAAACCTGAATTTATTTGCATTATTTTCTACAATTTATAATGTTATAAAAATTCATATTATTCTAGATTTATTATTTTACAATTATTTATATTCTTACAAATTTACAATTATGGTAATTTAACAATATGTACGGTATACATTTTACAATTTTACGATGAATCATGATTCAATTTTATGGTAGTTATGGTTCAAATTTGAAAATTAATTTACAACTTTACAAATTTACAAATTTAGAACTTTTACAAACTTAATAAAATTGAATCATGACAATACATACAATTACAATTACAATTAAAATTACGGTTACAATGACGATACATATAATTGCAATTAGAGTTTTACAATTTTACAATTACCAATACATAATATTTAATAAACATCAGGATTTAATATTAAAAATAAACATCACGATCATGATAACCATCATACAAACGTCATACTGTAATATACACATTTAAATTCACTAACATCATCTAATCATCATGATCATGATTACCTAACAAAACACAAGCATTGTATAACATCATCACAACACAAACATCAAATATACATCTCATGTCAAATAAATGCTATAACATGTACATCATATCATTTTTTAAAATACACATTCCAATTCGCTAACATCATCTAATCATCTTGATCATGATCATCTAAAAAAACACAAGCATTGTATAACATCATCACATCACAAACATCAAATATACATCTCATGTCAAATAACTGCTATAACATACACATCTATCTGCAAACACATTAAATGAACATATCTAACATGGCCTAATAATATACACATCATGATGAACACCAACATGTAAATTAAGTACATCAACATGAACATAAAATACATGCACCATATATATATAACTGTATAATGTCAAAAATATAGAATTGTAATAAAAATAGATATAAAAGTAAAATATCTAGTGGTACATCAATACTATAACTAGTCGAGGCTTGCTCAGTTGATGGTGCTTGCTTAGATGGTGCATGCTCAGGAGGTGCCTGCTCATATGGTGTCTGCCCAAGAGTTTCCTCCTCAGATGGTGCCTCCTTAGGAGATGCCTGCCTAGGACTAGATTCTGGATGCTCATCTCTATGAGGTGAAGGAGGAGGAAGTGGGGTAATATAATGATCACTACCTTCATGATCATCATCCGAGATTTTGTGTCACGTATCTCGATGGTGCCTAAGCCTCCTAGTTTCAAATAGCTTGGAAGCTCTGAAAATATGATGCATAAGGCTCATCATAATGCACAACAAGTCTATCCAGAGCTCCATGATAATACGATCTACCTAGATGTATCTGTTCTTCACAGGGCAAAATCCCTCATAAACCATGAGTCTAAAAAGTTAGTCACCCAACTCCATCGTAAATCAAATTTCAACCCTACGCTGCATGCCTGCGGGTATCTACACTTGATGAGGTCTCTCACCATCTGCAGCCTATGCCATCCCCTCGTCCTCTATAGGATCATCCGGTGGGGTTGGAGGCATGTCCCGCACGAATGTGCCAATATATATAAAATATATAGTACGCAACAATAATTAGACAATTTCATAAAACAATTTAATAAAAAAAAGTTAAGGATGTGTTAGAATAGATTTTATTCTAATTGATTAAGACAATAAAATAAAACTACATTAAGTTAAAGAAAACACTAATATTACCTCTATCATCTGGTGGCTCATCCTTTGTGAAGAGGATGTTGGTACACCCTCACCAATCCATCCCCTTGTAAGGACATGACACCATCATGAACATGTGGTCATCCTCACTCGCTAGGAGCTCTAATGCATCACTAGAAATCCTTGTTGGATACTCCGAAAGGCCCCTCTTGGGCATCATCTTAACCCACATGTGCATATGTACCTGTATCATCAACCTACCAGACTTACGGACAAAATTAGGCATCGTCTCTAGAAACCTCTCCAAAAATAAATAAAACAGCTTTGAATAAAAAGGGAAGGTCAACCTCCCACGTGCCTGAGAATGTATATATCTAAGTCCATACAACACTACCTCAAAATAATTGTAGATCATCTAACAATTCGTGGCCTCTCGAATAAAGAATAAACATAAAGTAAAAGAGGAAAACTAATGTGTTACCCGTCACTGGTATAATGTGAAATGGTGGTGAGTAATAGTGAGAGGAACCTAACCTCCTCTAGACCAAAATAATAAATTCATAGTTGTCCACCAAACACCTAAAAATATGCAGGAGAAATTATATTATCCCTAATCTATCTCTGAGAGTACAACAACTGACTCCCTACTGCATAACTGATGGGGACATTAGGGAACTGGGGTAAATCCTGCCCTCTCCTAGATAAGCTAATGATAAAATATAGGTCATCCTCAGTGGGTTGGTACCACTGGTCAGGACTGAAAGTGAAAGCCTATTGTTGAGCATCCACTTGTAGATCAACTATACTAACATGTCACTATGCCCCTTCACGGTTGGATCCTCCTCATAGAACCTAAGGATCGCTACCTCCCTTATGAGAAAATGGGTGGGTAGCATAATAGGGTGATGGTACAAAAGTCTCTCCCTATCCCTTGCCTCCCACTATTGTATCATGTTATAATTTTCATCCCTCTACTCTTGTTGTTGCCTTTCCTCTCTTCGTTGATGTTGCTAAATGATTCACACGTTAAATAAATTAGCCTCCCTCATACATAAAACATAAATTTTTTTATTAAATGAAAAATGTCTTTATAAATATATAAATATAAATTTTATTGAAAAAACAAAAAAAACATTCGGTGCACCACAAAAAACAGTCACGCACCACCAATGGTGCGTACATGTATATCACGCACTCTCTACGGTGCGCATAAAAAAAATTCATGCATCACAACAAAAAAATATTACTTAAATAAATATTATAGGAGGTTTTTTGACAAAACATATCTGCCCCAAAGCGTTTTTTATAGCACAATGCATCGCCCGTTTGTAATATTTTACCACTGGCAGTGCAGTACCAAACACAAAATACCACGGTGCGGTATGTTTGACCGACGCATCGCGCATTAGGTGCATTCCTACAATATCGATGCACCATGATGTTATGTGTAATTTTACATAATGCCTGATTAATTTCGGTAAACTAATGCACCGCCGTAAAAAAATTGTTATTTAAAAAAAATAAATTAAATTGTCGGTGGGGCTGGAAACCGACATGCAACACACTATTTTATTGTTATTGTGGTGCGCTTTTTCTTAGTAGGTGACTAGGCTGCCACATTAACCACCCGGTGTGGTTTCCATTAACACCGTTTGCAGTGTAGCATGTAAATTTACAGGGAGCACCAAGAATGATGAGAATCGAACAACTCGAACGCACCGAGTAGGGAATTTTTTTTTTCAAAAAGATAGTGAATTCTACCTCAATTTTCAAAATTAATCTACTAAAAGCTTAATTTCATTAGAAACAAGTAGATTACCTAGAAATTTTCACATCGAGGAGGCATTTTTCCAACGGAATACTAAAAACCAAATTTTCCCATCGTTTTGGAAATTATCAATGTCCACACACTGAGCAATGGATGGAAGCAATGCGGGAAATGGGAGCACCAATGGCAGGGCACCTCAGAGAACAAAAGTTCACACCGGTGCTTGAGGGCTCTACAATAATATATTATTTTAAAAATGAATTTTTACGACTGGTAATTTTCTTTTAAATTAACCCTTTTTCGGTGTGCTCTAGTATGAGATGCACCAGGCAGTTGGACTAATGGAACACCACATTTATTTACGATGTGGTAGATTACTAAGAAGCACTAGCCTAGTTTGTATAAAGCGCACAATTATTCGTCCGAATAAAAAACCTGTATGTTGGTGCATCGTTGTACCTAAACTGCACCAGGTCATTGTCGTTAGTAAATAGCACCGAAATGATGAAAACGCACCGAGCTGGCGATATACGACCAATATCGAGCATGTTATATAAAAAGTGCCACATATTTTCATTAAATAAACACCATATTCCAGGGCTTCGTATCACCATAAATGCATCGGGGTGTCGTTTTTAGAGTCTAGCACTGCAATGGTTATATATTGAGTGTCATGATGTGTCATTTGATAGTATGCACTGATGAACTTTATATAAAATGCACTGGTGTGTTGTATGTATGAAGTGCACCATTTTTTTCATAATGCTTAAAAATAACTCTGCAATGCTTCTTTAGCCTCTAATATGCACTGGCGCGTCACATATATATCAAGCACACCGGTGTGTTATGATTATCAACACACCATGAAAAGACATCTACAAAAAAATCTTCCCACCAACCTCCAGTGACCTCCACTACAAAAATATGTCTAGGATTTTTTCATAAGGAAACATCTTACCACCAAACTCTAGTGACCTCCACTACAAAAATATATCTAGGATTTTTTCATAAGGGATTCCTCAAAAAAATCAGCAAGAGGGTATTTTCCTTGTAGTCCAACTTAGGAAAAACTCTTGTCATTATCCTCTCTCTCTTCCATGAAGAGACTTATCAAATATTTCTTCCACGCTTCCATCTTATGAATGTTAGATGTTGACTTCTTTTAGGCACAATCAAGAATACACATTCCCTCCGAACTCAAGTCTTCTAGTAGTATAATTATGAAATTTCACCATGCTTTTCTATTATCTTCCACTTCTTTCATGTTCTGCCAAATCGTAGGAATCCCTTGCAATTGACCTATAATATTTCACTACGAGGCCATGGAAAAAGAAATAAAATTAACCAAAGAATATATATTAGTGTAAGGTCCCACCTTACCTACCATCATTCTTATAGAGAAATATTAAATTGAATCAAAATGCGATATTTATTTATTTATTTTGTTCTTGTAGGACATAAAATTTAATGCAAGTTCATACATATATTTTTATTGGTATCCTTTACACTACACCTTAAATTATACTTAATTATCCTCAAAGCTACAAGGTTAAGGGTTATCAAGATCCAAAACATACAACCATAATACTCACTTCTCAAGACTAAAATCACCTTTTAAATATAAACTATTTAGTGGGATGAATAAATTTCAACCTTTATAAACAACAATTTACAATAAGATAATTGTTATTTATGTTGTAATTGAATGTGTCCAAGAGGGAAAATTTTGATTTTGTTCTAAATAAAATTCTTATGAATTATTTTCTTGAAATTATAATTCAAATTATTTATGGTTGGTTTCCAATAATTAGGAATTCATATGTGAGCTAATATTGCAACAATTTACCTACCCCAATTTTGAAAATCCTCGATTGAAAATCCTAAATTAACTTAAGCCTTTTTTTTGTATGGACAGTTCATAAATGTAATTAGATGCAACCATTGAACATTATGACAACCAATTTACAGGCATGAATTGTACAACCATTGAGGAATTTTGTCAAACATTTACAACCATTATCTCTTTAAGGTGTTTTCACAACAATTAGCTAACATGAACCCAAAATTACATGGCTTATTTTTTTGTGAGTAATGCCCGTAATTTAACTCAAGATATAATTAGACTATCAGCCATATTCATTTCTGAATCTATAACAATAAAAGAATATAAATATTTAGGAATTTTTCACATAGCTCACAACGTTGTAAGGTACAACCATTGGGGAATTTTGACAAATAGTTGGCAATCATAAAACAATTTGCCACAAAGCTATTTAAATTTTAAAAGTATTAACCATTTAGAATTTAAACACAATTTCCAAGTGGTTAGAATATCTTAGGTTTAGGATTATAAATTATTAGGTAGATGTAATAAAAAAACCAAACAAAAAAACAAAAAAACAGGCGGTTCCTACATGCAACAACAAATCTGAAAAACAGAGAAGATTTGGGAATCAATGTCTGAAAACTTTATTTTTTATATCAAAGTCAGGGTGAAATGGTTCATTGGTATGGATACCCCTTGAAGATGAGCTGAATTGCAACAGTGATGCCTAGAAATGTGGTTCTTCAAAAAAAACGACAACCAAGAATTCCTACAATCTCATTTATGACTTTTGTCAAACACATAGTATGCAAACTTATCTAAAGTTGTACAAAGAGAAGGAAAAATAGAATTTAATCCATTACAATGTTTTCATATAATTCACGGCAACCTACATGCTTCATCCATTAGAACTTGTTTTCAACTGATTCAACACTATACAATAAAATACTTCTACAAGAATTACAAAATTTCTTCACATTTGGTGTACAATACTTCATATACATGTAAGTCTCAAAAAACAATAAAACCAGAAAAATCTATGAAATGAACTATAAAAATACACAATATAAATTGATCCACATACCTGACATTGAATTTGCACAACTCCAAAAGGATGGATGTATTCTCCAGCTCCAACAAGTGTATGCTTCAGCACCAATATCCTTACCAACTCATTATGAACCACCCGATTTTCCTCCGAACCATATCCAGGAAGAACATCTCCCCCTAGAACCCAAGAGCTGCAAAATCTCATAGGAAATACAAAAATACAAAAATAGAGAGATATGCAAGGAAAACTAAGGAAGATAGTTTTCACTTCCTCCAAATACCAATCATGTTCAACCTCAATAGATGGATATACTTAGTAGTTTAGTAAGGATTTCAAGTTTTTTTGGAAGCAATGGGATACTTGTAGTGGTAGATTTTTTTACGGGTGTACGAAATCGCACCAGTTTAAGAGGTGTGGTATACCTCTATAAACTATTATTAACAGGAAGAAAGTGGTGGAGCTCAAAATCATATAATCTAGAGGAAAAATTATGCGAATGTATGCCCAAAGTAAACTACAACTAAAAAACAAATATAAAGAAGCCATTGAAGAGAGTCAAAATGATAATAATGCAAACGATGGCTCAAGGCCTCTTCTTATTAAATGTTTGAATTGAAGAAGAAACTTTATCCACTTGCCAAAGGGCCCCTAGACAATGGTTCTAGGTCCTGATGCAAGGATGCTAGTTTCCAAGCTCTATCTCTGATGCAATCTCCCTCTCTCTCCGCTATAATGGACTAGGATTGTTGGATGGCCAACAATCGAGTCCCCTCTATCTCCAACTCTGGGTTACACACTGTTGGTATTTCTTGGGAAATTCTGGCTAGCATAACAATGTGATCACCATCTATTCATCTCTTGGTGGCTTTATATAGGGGATTTCAAATCCTCCTTCCCTCCCTTGGTACATGATTGGTGGTGACCCAAGGGAGAGGTATGATTCCACTGTGTGCTCCAAATATTCCTTTGTGTGCTCACGTAGTGTCTAAGGAGGAGCTAGTGGTTGTCCTTAGGTAGCTTCATATAAGGAGTAACTATCCTTTGCTTTGTGTGGTCCCAGAAAGTGATATTTTTCCATTTCCAGGAATGTGTGCTTATTGGTCAAAGAGGCGCTCAGAAGTCGCTCTTCTCGAATGATTAACCATGCAATTTATCATTTAAGACTAGTTCAAATTTGATTTTCTCAAAACCTTAGAGATTTTAAATACTTCTTGATTCCATAATGTGTTCCTGCCTTGTAAATCCTTAGGCTTGACATTAATTAATGTCATCTTCTATTGTAAGGTTTTCATGTGTTAATAGTTGCGCCCTAATGTTTGACGTCTAGGAAGGAGTGTATAGCCGAAATACATTATAGTTTCGTTTATGCATCGTGCACAGAGAAAGAGAGAGAGAGGCCTCCGTGAATCTTAGAATTGACAGCACCTTGCACCGCTGCCGAGATGACCATGCCCTAAGGGACCCCTGCAAGAAAAAAAAATATACAACATATATACAAAGTTTCAATGAGGTAGGCATGTCCCATGCTCATGATGCTATGGCTAGTTAAACAAAATTGACAGATAAATGTGATGTCTGTGTCACTGTTGTGGTAGTGATTCTGGTGGTTGTTGACGACGACTGCTGATGCCCTTAGGGGAATTATTTCTTTGATGATAGGTGGAACTTGGTACCCGTATGCGTAACCTTGGTATGCCATATAACTGTGACATGTACGCATATGTACTGGTTGGGACCTTCCCATTTAAGCATTGTTGGTAGAGACGCTTATGGAGGCATGGGTCTGCGAGGAATCTAATCATAGTGAAATGGTTGTAAGGTACGATACCATCGTGACATGAAAGCTTTTGTCATATTTGAATGTTAGGAAGATAAATGACATCTGTGGATAATGGTGTTTCCCATAGTACCACCAGAGGATACCCCTATGCATGGGGAGGGGTGATCTAAGGTACCACCTCCTTTTTGGAAAAGAGGTGTCAAGGTCGACAAAGAGGAAGCCTTAACCGAACCATGGGTCACTGACCTGAGGGGTCGGGGACCTATATTTCATGGGTTTAACATAGGCATGTTGGTGAGAGGTGACTTAAAATGGATGATTGGGATTCATTGGGCCAAGGTTAGAGTATAGTTTAGCAGCTTGGCGGCAGTCATAGTTAGTTCTGAAGGGAAAATCCATGGAGTCGGTAGGACTTCTAGGGTGGGTGTGAACCGGTTATGAATGTCGTGGTGGTGCATGTGTGGGGTGAAATACTTCGACCAAGGGGAACGGGGGACTGCTGCCATGGGGGAAAAGATGAAATATGAGGGTGAAGCAGCGAAGTGCAGCATTTGCGGTCTTTGTACACTTACCAAAAGAATAAAATAATGAGGTTTGGCTTGTACAAAACACAGAGATGGGTACCCCAAAACATGAAAGGTTTCACTCAATGAAGGTGTTATGACGGTGTTTTGCGGGGGGTGGGGGTCCCATCGGTTATTATCATGTGCAGGGTTGATGAAGCGGATGAAGAAGTGTCAAAAATGGGATTACGTTGATGGAGGTATGGTGGGCTAAATGTGATGTGTGGAGGTCTGCTTTCAATCTACTTGTACAACCTGGTCGTCCAGGAAGGGGGTTTGAGTTTGGATGGTAAACTTGACTTTATGCATGATGAATGGATGGGAATGAGGTGCTTCCCAAACTGAAATGGTATGGCCATGGCGTCACTTGTGCTATGATATATGGTCTACTCTGGGTGGCAAGCACCATGGAGGGGAGGCTATACCGACCAATGCAGACATTTATCATGTGCAGGGTGAGGTGATGATAAACGAGGTCGGGTATGAGGACCCTATTGTTGATTTCTGATGGAGAAATGAGGTCAAGATATGCAAAGGTTTTTGGGAATCTATCATGCTGAGGGTAGAATGATACCTACTCTTAGGCCTTCTGTAGATGGTGTTGTAAAAGGTTTGCGAGCTGTTCCTGTAAAAACAACTACCTCAAGTGAAAGCATATTATTTTCATCAAACATTATTGAAAGGCATGATATTTTCTAAAAAAGGAAGATGAGAGGGTGCATACCTGCTGTTGTAGATGATTTTGTCACCCTCCTAGAGACAACCTAGAGTTGCTATAGACCAGTGCCTAGGACATATTAATATAGCAAGGAGCCCTTTTAGTTTGGGTTGTTAGTCTAAGAACTCACTTACTATCTCTTCTTCTTAAACAAGGAAATTAGTTTTGAATGGGACCAATCTCTCTCAGAAGCTGACACAAGGATAAGAATAATGCAGGAACATGATGTAAAACTTCAGCATGAAAGCATCAGACAGTTAAGAGACCGCTTATTATAAAGAGGGCCGATTCAAATAATATATCACAGAAAATCAGATATCAAGAAGTGAGGGCAGTGAGGAAACATAAGAAGATATTAGCTGACATGAGACTGATACCCAGATACACAACAGAAACATATAAGGGTGCACCAATTTACGAATCCTTATATGAAAATGGTGTTTTAAAAGCACCCTCCTCAAGCAACTAACATGGTAGAAAATATGGAAAGAGTGAAAATGGAATAGTATATCATGACTAGGCCTATTTAAAGCGCTTGAATAATTCCAGAAAGGGCACCACTTAAGATGAATTCTTACTGCAAACCAGTGAGCCACTCGCATTCTAGAACATGATACAAGAAGACAAATAGCATGAAATGAGATAATGTATTAACACATAAGAGAAATTACATACTGTGAGATACCATAGATCAGAATCCTCAATAAAGCTATAACCCCTCCTCACTGAGACCCTACGGGCTCTGAAACTTCATACAGAAATGTTACAAAATGTATACAGAAGCCTTCTCGCTGCACAGTCTGCTGACAGAAATCTGGAACCCCTCAAAAATCTTATTTCTGAGTATTTATAGAGAAGACAGAAACTTCTAGAGGAGGAGGGAGACGAGGCACAATTAATGACACAGTTTGAACCAAATGGCGGAAAACATTCGCGCCTTCTCTATGAATGACTGACTATAATTGAATATACCTAACAGTCTTTCCATGAAAATAAATGCTGGGAGATAAAAATCCCTTTATATACAAGACAAAAATAATAAAATATATACAATATGCTGCCTGCGGCTGAGGAAAATCTGCTGCCGTAAGAGATTTGAAACAATCTGCATTGCTGTACTGTACTCTAGACCCCAGGCTTTAGATTTGAATCCCGAATCTTTAATGCGGGGCGAATTTATCTGGACAGTTCTGAGAATCCATATCTATGTCTTCTTTAATGGCAGTCATCTCTCCTACCTACCCTCGGCTTCTTTCTTTAATTTCGCCAGTCAAAATATGTCCTTCAGATCTTAGCAACGGAGGCGGCAAGTTAAAGCACCCACTGAGTCGTTTCAAAACCTGCAAAACCCATAAAACATTAGAGAAAATTGACTGGGTGACAGGGAGTGTGGATACAACAGCGGCCATGGAATCAGTGATACGGACTAGGCGAAATGTTGAGATGATGTAGGGTGACAGGAAACACATGAAAATAATGGAGAAATAGAGGGTGACAATGCAGAATACAATGAAGCGATAATGAATGAATGGGGCAAAGATTCACAAAATATGACACGTAACCAAAATATATGAATGGTGGAGGAGGAACACGTCATACACTTGCGAATTAGGATGACACGACCACAGGAGGCGGGACCCCAATCGGAAATCAGATTCGGAAAGTGGAGCGGGGAGACCGGGGTGACACATTTTGGAAGTTCCGATTGCGATTGAGGGTAGGACTGCGATTGACTTGGGACCGTTCGATCTCAAAACAAGATCAACGGCTGCGCTTGCATCGGGGGACAATAAAATGGTGGGCCATGAAATGCCGCTAGTCGGTTGTGTGCAGGCCCTCCCTATAAGTTGATTGTCGCGCCGTCGATTTGAGCCAGATCAGGCGGCCGACATTGCATCCGATTGTTAAAAAAATAGGCCCCCTCTCGTTTGAATTGTGGTTTTCAGACTAGGGCCATATGGAGGCCGAAGCGGGGGGGCGTCAAACTATTTAGGGACTAGGCCCCGATTATTTAATTTTGGGTTTTGAACTTTTGCAAAGCAGATTTTCGGGCAGAGATAGTAATAGCAAATAGAAGCATAGAACTTTGGCCACGACAGAGATGCGAAAGAGATAGTGGACCGAGAATTTATATGCAGGAGGAACTATGTACAACATCGTCTCCATCTGGGGACGGCATGCTCGTCCTCGAGCATGTCGAGAACACGCAGACCATTAAATATTTCACCTTATTTTTCAATTTCCCTGCGCTTCTTACTTCAGGTAATTATCAACATTCTTTTCCTCTATAAAAACAAAAGCCAAAACAAACTATATACAGTATATACAATCAGGCATTCCCAACTTGGGTCAGAATTGAAAATAGGGCTTGAGGAACTGGCCATTCACGGGCGCATCCAACAAATCACCCTGTAGATTTTCTAAAATAAAGGTGTTGTTTCTTCCCAGCTTCATTATTTTGAATGGCCCGAACCACAATGGATCAAATTTAGCATGTTTTCCCTTTTCTGCTATGCGAACATCCCATCTAAGAACCAGGTCTCCAACTTGAAAATCCCTATCCTTTGCGTGCTGATCAAAGACATTCTTCATTTTTTCTTGGTATTCTATCAATCTCTGATCTACCTGGTTCCTTGTTTCCTCCAATTCTACCAGCTGATTAATTTTTCGAATCATGCCATCTGGTTCTTCCTGGTTCTCCTGCATGAAACGTGCCACTGTAAATACTAATTGCAAAGGAAACACTGCAGCCCGTCCATATACCAGCTCATAGGGTGACTTCCCTGTTGCTCTCTTGCTGGTTATCCTATTTTCCCATAGAGCAAACTTTAATTGAGAGTCCCAGTTTTTCTGATTTTCAGCTATTGTCTTCTTCAGGGCTCTCACCAGGGTTTTATTGGATGAATCTGCTAGACCATTTCCCTATGGATAATATGCTGTAGAATGAGTCAGGATAATGTTATATCTTTGGCAGAATTTTACGAACCTGGCAGACTTGAAAGCTTGTGCATTGTCAGTTATAATTCTTGCAGGGCAACCAAACCTAGATATAATATTATCTTCTATAAAATTCATTATTACAACATCTGTAGCATTTCTGGTAGGTATGGCTTCCACCCATTTCGTGAAATAGTCTGTGGCTGTCAATATCTATTTATGTTGCCCACTTGATGGGGGATGAATCTCTCCTATAAAATCTAACCCCCATTTCTGAAATGGTTCATTTACATGAATAGGGATCAAGGGAAATGCTGCTAATTTCTGCCTTTCTGCAAATCTTTGGCATTTGTCGCACGATCTGACCCAAGCAAAAGTATCTGAATACAATTTCGGCCAGTAAAAACCAGCCTTCAAGATTTTGTGAGTTGTAGCCCTCCAGCTGTAATTTCCTCCACATATCCCCTCGTGAAATTCTGTCATTACATTTTGCACTTCATTTTCTGTGAGGCATAAAATTAATATGCCTAGAGGGTCTCTCCAATAGAGCTGCCCATTGGCAATTGCATATTTATGAGATTTCATCCTTACAGCTCTGTATTTCACCTTGTCACATCCTGGAGGACAGTTAAGTGTTAACAGATATTCAACTATTTCTTTATACCAAGGACTAGTTAGATATTTCATATGTATCTTTTGAGTAGCCATCTCTAGTCCGTGTTGCTCTTCTTCTTTTTCTGATTCTTCATTTTCTATCACAGATAGATTAATGCCCAAAGCTTGATGGTTTGATTCAGATAACATCTTGGTAAGTCCCTGTCCTTTCACCAACTTAGTAGGCCTTATATCCAAATCATACTCTTGGATTTTTGAAATCCATCTTCCCCTTCTACCCTCGCTTTCTCCCTGAACCAGAATGTCTTTGACTGCCGCGGTAGGGACATAAGCTGTAATGTGAGACTGCAAAACATAAACTCTGAAAGCTTTAAGGGACTTTACCAGGGTATATGCCTGCTTCTCCAGTATATTATATTTCAATTCAGCATCATAAAGCACTTGACTGAAGAAAGCTATGGGTTGTTCATATCCCTCTTCATTTTTCTGCAATAACACTCCAGCAATTGTATGAGGTGAAGCAAATGAGAAAATCATAAATGGCTTTTTGTAATCTGGCCCTGCTAGCACAGGAGCTTCAGCAAATGCCCGTTTTATCCTTGTGAATGCATCTCTAGACTCCTGGGACCATTTTACCTCATTTTCCTTTTTCAACATATTGGTTATGTGCCTAACTATCTCAGCATAGTTAGGAATAAATCTTCTCAAAAAATTTATTCGGCCCAAAAACACTTGTACTTCTTTCTTATTTCTTGGCAAAGGAATGTTGTTTATCACTTCAACTCTCTTAGGATCAATTTTCACACCATCTTTAGTCACAATATGCCCTAAGAGTTTTCCTTCATCTAATGCAAACAAAGATTTTTGGGGGTTAAGAGAAAGGCCATACCTTCTGCATTTTTCAAAAGTTCTTCTCAAATGCTCAATATGCTCATCATCATTCTTTGAGAATACTGTGATATCATCAAGATACACCACCAAGAACTTGTCCTGTTCTCTGACAAAGGCTATGTCCATTGCCCTCTAGAAAGTAGCCCCTGCATTGATTAATCCGAATGGCATCCTCGCATACATAAAGGTTCCCCATGGTGTAGTGAAAGCGGTCTTCTTCTGGTCTTCTGGGAAAGCGGCCACCTGATTGTAGCCCAAAAATCCGTCCATCATTGACATTCTAGATGCCCCTACTACTTTCTGCAGGATGTGGTCCATTTTAGGCAGTGGATAATTATCTTTGAGAGATGCTCTGTTCAAATTCCTGAAGTCTACACACAGCCTTATTTCTCCATTCTTATCTCGGACAGGAACAAGGTTCGCTATCCATTCTGAGTATCTTAATGGTACAATTATCTTGGCCTTCAATAGTTTCTTAATTTCTTTTTCAATTGAGGGAAGTAGCAGAGGATTTATTTGCCTGAGCTTCTGGTTGTATGGCTTTGCATCCTCCCTCAGTGGAATCTTATGCTGTATAATATTTACATCAAAAGTTTTTAGGTCCTCATAGGACCAAGAAAATACATCTTTGTAAGATTGAAATAACTTCAAATACTTTTCTTTGTACTCTTCTGGGACTTTTTTGGATAATTTAACAATTTTGGGGTCAGTGGAAGTACCCAGATTCAAATCTCCTACTTGATCTTCTTCTACTACTTTATTTGGCTGCATTGGAACATCATCTTTATTGAATAACCTTTCTAGAGGTACCAACCCTCTAGGTATCAAATTACCTTTCAGCTGCAGCACTTTATTTCCTGCTATTCTTTCTTCGCATTTGTTTTCAGCAATATTTTCAACTTCTTCCTCTTCATTATCGGCAATCTCCATATTGAAGAATTCTCCCACAGTCTCCATAAATATTTTCATTTGTTCATCATCTTCGAATACCTGCCAATGCTTGATATTATCCGGAATGGATGGTCTGTACCGTACCTCCACTTCATATCTTAAAAGCGGATTCTGAGGAGGACGAAAGGTACTGGCAGCTATAGCGAGAGAGTCTGCTATTCTGTTTTGCTCCCGGGGCATGAACTGTATGTTAAATTTTGAGAAGAAATTTTCTATCATGTCCCATACTTCGTTTCTATATGCTCTGAGCCGTGGATGCTTAGTTTGACATTCATTTTTAATCTGCCTTACCACCAGCTCGGAGTCTCCAAACAATTTAGACAGTGGATGCCCATACTCTTAGCTATCTGGAGTCCCAATAATAGTGCTTCATATTCAGCTACATTGTTTGTAGCCTCATACTCCAGTTTAAAAGACAGTGGCACCCATTTCCCTGTAGGAGAAATCAACAAGACCCCAGCTCCATTGCCTTCTCTTGAATTAGCTCCATCAAAATGAAAAGTCCAAATCTCTGATTCCTGATCTTCTTTAGGCTGCTCAGCCTGAATTTGACCAAAAAGGGGCTCATGTGCATAACTTTGATTCTCTTCTAACATAAAACATGAAAAATCTCCCTCTTTGTTGTAAACTGGGGAATTATCTGAGCAGTCAACCTTGGTTACCATTTTAACAAATCGAGTTTCTCTGTACAACCTCCTTTCTTGACCACCAAAGACTGGGACAGTAGCATATGTTAAATCCAACTTGATTGATCCCCCAATCTTTGTACCCCAGGACCTTGACAGCAGCATGCCAAAGCGAGCTGGGATATCAACAACCACGATGTCCATGACCACACTGTTTGCTGGGATTTGAGCCAAATTGACCACTAAATCTTTAATCATTCACAAGCATTTTACTCTTTTAGAATCAAATGAATATAAATCTTTGTATGGTCTTGTAATTTGCAGTCCTAGTTGCTCCATGACAGACAAAGGCATAAGATTATGGGAAGCCCCAGAATCTAACATGCAGTTATGTAACAGCAGGTCATGAATGACTAGGGGTACATAAAAAGGAGGAGTAGAAGGGTCTATCTCCTCGACATGTGGACCAAAGACTACCATGGGTATTTCCTCTTGAATATTTAAACTATCAGGTGCAATTGGTAGCTCAGGAGGAAGGATGAAAGAGGTAACTTGAGACTGATATGCAGGCTGTTTTAACAACTCAGTCAGAGGGACAGGAATCTTAATCTTCTCAAGTTATTTTTGCAAATTGAAAGCAGATGTGGGATTTTCTATCACTACTTCTTTTGACTCTTTATTTTCAACTGAAGATTTAATTTCTTTTGATATTGGCTCAGCATTAGGAGGACCGACTAGTTTAGAAGAGGAGGGAATCTGATCATTAGACTGCAAGGGGGTATTCAGAAGGTTCTTACCTTTTTTCGCATTCTTCTTTGTTGCTGGTTCCTTCTGAGCAGATGCTTCTTTCTGAGGTGGTTCTTCTTCTTGCTCCTGAGTTCTGGTCCTCTTCCTTGAGGATCTGAGGTCGTATTTGACGTTGAATTGTGCTTCCATGAAATCAGCAAATTGCTTGTAGTAATGGTCAATCTCTACTTCTCCGTCTTCTTCTTGCAGGGGGCACTCCATATCATCATTATTTGAAAAATCCAGATTTGAATCTTCTAATCCGTAAGCTGTATCTCCAGTGGGGTCATCTGCTGGTCCTTCAAGGTACAAGGGATGAGGCACCTGATCTTGCTATTCTTTCGCTTCCCCTGGCAATATCTGCAACGGAGGCTTTCTGTACTAAGGATTATATCCTCTGTTTGGAGCGTTATAATAGTTTTTGGGAGCTGCATTCTTAGCTTCCAGTTCTAGCTTGACCATCTTCTTTATCATCTTGCTTATTTCATCCATTTTATCTGAATCCTTTTCTTGATTAGAGGTAGAAACCTCTTCTTTGCCTTTTCTTCTAGTTTCCTGTTCAATTTTTCCTTTTAACTTCCCGGTGGCAGCAAAATTTGCCTCCAACTCTAGAGCATCTGTCTGAGCATCATCCAGGGTGATAGGCATCCTTTCCCGCAGAGAGAAACCGAAATCAGAATCAAAAGCTGCTATGAAAACAACTTTGGCAGCAGCTTGTTGAGGTTTCATATCGACAGGAACGTTCAGGTATAATTTATTAAACCTTTTGATAAATTCTGCCACTCCCTCATTGTGTTTCTTCTTTAGCGTATTGAATTCAACGAGGCACTGCCCTTGGTCTTTCTTTTCTCCCCACTTCCTGAGAAAAGCATTCTCCATCTGGTCCCAGGTGGTGATTGAATGGTTTGCCAATGTCTTGAACCACTTTCGGGCTTCACCTTCCAAGGATTGCACGAATAACCTCAGGACCACATCCAGATGTTCAACATTTAAGTTCTCTGCAAAAGAGCAGAAGGTCTCGAGGTGCTTCTGAGCGTCAACTTCATTCTCACCATTGAATCTTGGCAAAATCTTCAAGTAATCCTGCGGCATATCATTTAGCACTTGGGGCAAGGCCAGAGGAGCGTATTTATTTAACAGAAAAGCAGGAACATTAGCCATTGGGGGAGGCGGGGGTTTCACAACAATTTGAGGTACAGAGGAAGGGAGAGGAGTAGGAGGAAGCGGAGTATGAATAACAATGGGAATATATTGCACTGAGGCCTGAGGTGTAGATGGGAATAATTTACGGTTAACAGCAGCTACTTCTGTGACCTTTTTAATTTCTTCAGCCTCGAAAGCAGGATGAGATTATCCTTCAATCCAGGTGTTTCCTCTACGTGGAGTTTCTGAGTAAAACTCGGGTTTTTCTGTTCTAACCTCTTGAGAAGAAGAGGGAAGATGATCTTCAACGGAATATTCAGGATTTTTGGGACGAACTGACTTCTTCTCTTTCCAAGCTCTTTTATGAATGATCTTCTCCGGGTCAGACACGGGTGTTTTCGGCTGGGAGGTATCCGACCTCAAATGGGGCTTCCGAGAAGCCAGGACTTCCAATGAAATTTATCAATAAAAGACCAGTGGAGTCGCCAAGGTGAGAAATCTGCAACTCTTCACCTCTCTGTGCTCACCTGATTAGAGAGTGAATATGAGATGTCGAACCCAGGGAAACAGATATTCTTGAATTTTCCCCCGGAAACGGCACTAGAAAGATGTTGTGGATGATTTTGTCACCCTCCTAGAGACAGCCTAGAGTTGCTATAGACTAGTGCCTAGGACATCTTAATATAGCAAGGATCCCTTTTAGTTTGGGTTGTCAGTCCAAGAACTCGCTTACTATCTCTTGTTCTTAAACAAGGAAATTAGTTTTGAATGGGACCAATCTCTCTCAGAAGCTGACACAAGCATAAGAATAATGCAGGAACATGATGTAAAACTTCAGCATGAAAGCATCAGACAGTTAAGAGACTGCTTACTGTAAAGAGGGCCGATTCAAATAATATATCACAGAAAATCAGATATCAGGAAGTGAGTGCAGTGAGGAAACATAAGAAGATATTAGCTGACATGAGACTGATACCCAGATACACAACAGAACCATATAAGGGTGCACCAATTTACGAATCCTTATATGAAAATGGTGTTTTAAGAGCACCCTCCTCAAGCAACTAACATGGTAGAAAATATGGAAAGAGTGAAAATGGAACAATATATCATGACTAGGCCTATTTAAAGCGCTTGACTAATTCCAGAAAGGGCACCACTTAAGATGAATCCTTACTGCAAACCAGTGAGCCACTCGCATTCTAGAACATGATACAAGAAGACAAATAGCATGAAATGAGATAATGTATTAACACATAAGAGAAATTACATACTGTGAGATACCATAGATCAGAATCCTCAATACAGCTATAACCCCTCCTCACTGAGACCCTACGGGCTCTGAAACTTCATACAGAAATGTTACAAAATGTATACAGAAGCCTTCTCGCTGCACAGTCTGCTGACAGAAATCTGGAACCCCTCAAAAATATTATTGCTGAGTATTTATAGAGAAGACAAAAACTTCTAGAGGAGGAGGGAGACGAGGCACAATTAATGACACAGTTTGAACCAAATGGCGGAAAACATTCGCGCCTTCTCTATGAATGACTGACTATAATTGAATATACCTAACAGTCTGTCCATGCAAATAAATTCTGGGAGATAAAAATCCCTTTATATAGAAGACAGAAATAATAAAATATATACAATATGCTGCCCGCGGCTGAGGAAAATCTGCTGCCGTAAGAGATTTGAAACAATCTGCATTGTTGTACTGTACTCTCGACCCCGGGCTTCAGATTTGAATCTCGGATCTTTAATGCGGGGTGAATTTATCTGGATAGTTCTGAGAATCCATATCTATGTCTTCTTTAATGGCGATCATCTCTCCTACCTACCCTCGGCTTCTTTCTTTAATTTCACCAGTCAAAATATGTCCTTCAGATCTTAGCAACGGAGGCGGCAAGTTAAAGCGCCCACTGAGTCGTTTCAAAACCTGCAAAACCAGCAAAAAATTAGAGAAAATTGACTCGATGACAGGGAGTGTGGATACAACAGCGGCCATGGAATCGGTGATACGGACTAGGCGAAATGTTGAGATGATGTAGGGTGACAGGAAACGCATGAAAATAATGGAGAAATAGAGGGTGACAATGCAGAATACAATGGAGTGATAATGAACTAACGGGGCAAAGATTCAAAAAATATGACACGTAACCAAAATATATGAATGGTGGAGGAGGAACACGTCATACACTTGCGAATTAGGATGACACGACCAAAGGAGGCGGGACCCCAATCGGAAATCGAAATCGGAAAGTGGAGCGGGGAGACCGGGGTGACACATTTTGGAAGTTCCGATTGCGATTGAGGGCAGGACTGCGATTGACTTGGGACCCTTTGATCTCAAAACAAGATCAACGGCTACGCTTGCATCGGGGGACAATAAAATGGTGGGCCATGAAATGCCGTCGGTCGGTTGTGTGCAGGCCCTCCCTATAAGTTGATTGTCGCGCCGTTGATTTGAGCCAGATCGGGCGGACGACATTTCGTCCGATAAACAATAGGCCCCCTCTCGTTTGAATTGTGGTTTTCAGACTCAGGTCATATGGAGGCCGAAGCGGGGGGGCGTCAAACTCTTTAGGGACTAGGCCCCGATTATTTAATTTTGGGTTTTGAACTTTTGGAAAGCAGATTTTCGGGCGGAGATAGTAATATAAAATAGGAGCATAGAACTTTGGCCACGGCAGAGATGCGAAAGAGATAGCAGACCGAGAATTTATATGCAGGAGGAAATATGTACAACACCTGCCAACACTGAACAATTATTTTTTCTGGAAAGCGAATGTGTGGCATCACTTTTTTTCATCATGGCATACTGATGATGGTGCAACTTACGGTTTGCGGAATGGACCTTCTGATCTCCTATTATGGACCTCCAAAGTTCTGGAAAAGGGAAATAAATATGGGATTTGGCCCTAATCCTATTCATTTTTACTTGCTGATTTTTGGGAGATTAGAGGTGCTTGCAGAGCCTTTCTTGTCGTTGTGGTCAGCTTATGTACTAGGGACTAGTGATATTATGTTGAGGTAAGTTCCATGATGTCCTGAATTGTAATCTCTTCAGTTTGATGGTGCTGGGGGCCGTACAAATTATGTTTGTATAGCCTCAGAGTGGATTTTTTCCTAGATTGCGCGGATGATATAGGAAAACGAGCACCTCCATTGTGCACAATTCTGAGGGACAGGTGCTCGAGGGCATGTTTTTCCCTTCTTTTTGCACGCAAAGGCCATGATGACATAAAATTTTGATTTTTTTTCTATTTTTATTTTTCTTCTTGGTACTGATGGGTATCTGTGTTGCTAGTAGGTTAGTGTGGAGAGAGCAGGATTGGCCTGAGATCTGGACCACTCTAGCTACTGATGCTGGGGCACGTTGTTAGTTGGTAGCATGGGGCCTTCTGAAATTTGCTGAGAATGAGTTCTTGCAATCACAAGACCGTTTATTACATTACATTATACAGCATTGGAACAGGAGGCACAACATTTTTTTGTTGTGGGGGACGAACCTGGTGATCCATCCCGAGACGAATATCTATTTCGTGACCGGGTTACTGCCTCAAGGGGAGGCTTTGAGATACCAAATCTCCTTTGGGGGAGTGAATCTCGATAGGTTCCAGAGGCACCATTTTGGAGGGGCACCTATGACCAAGCGATGCATCAGCATTGCATGAGTGACAGATGTGGCAAAGTGGTGTGCTCTGGCAGTGATCATGTGACTGGTAGGGTCGGTTGCTCCACATCGGGCATCTGGCCTGTAGGTTGGAGTTTTACGCTAATTGAGGGGCGGGCATTTTTTTGATTTCACCTGCTTTTTTTTTTTATGGCATGGTGTCACAATTGGACAAGGTCCAATGTGGATCGAAGTATTTTTCCTATGCCAGTATATTATGAAGCATCATGTACGAGTGGGTGCTTCTGCTGAGGCCTGTGGTGGCGGTGTCTATTGGAGGGCCACGGGAGCCACACATGAGGAGGTGGGCTCCGGTGATGCGACCAGGTGGTGGTGGCATGGTGGGTCGTTATTGGAATGACACGACAGAGACCTGGTTTGAGGCCAATCCACATATTTTCTTTCCATACCCGTATGTGGGGATGGACATTCGGGGTGACCCAGACATGGGTCTCCCTTTCGGTTACATTTGGGGACCTGCAAGTATGTGTTATATTTTTTCTACATTTTATTGAGTAATTATTTACTTATGTGTTTTTTTGTCGACACTGGAATTATTTTGGTTACTCATGAAGATGTTGGTGAGGTGGGTCGCCTAGTGGCCCGACTAGTGGGTCACAACCGTCCGCTACGACCTCGAGATGGTCAAGGAGGGGGTGTTCAATTTTACAAAGGAACGAACCAATCCTTCTTAGGGTTCAAATTTTAAACTAATTTGGACTCATCCGAAGGATGAACTTATAAAAAAGAAAATGTTATCCTCCTCAAGCTTGTCAAAAATAAAGAGTTACTTTCTAGAAATGGTGGGGGAAAAGAGAGAAAGACAAACCTATTTGTTACATTTTGATTATTCGAAAAACTGTTAACCACTCTTGAAAATGACACTTTTGTTCACCTGGGTTGGGAAAATTATTTTCCTAACAGTTAATCAAACCATATTGAAATTCTTCAGCCAGTTTCTGGGTATTAGCTTTAGGTCAATTGTCACCAAGCCATCTGCAGTGTCGTTATGTGTCCAAGAGGATAGTTCAAAAAAACCATTCATATTCAAAATATTTGTCTTCCATTTTGACCATCCCTGATGTTGGGGTTCCCATGTTTTGGCCAGATTGGCAAGACCAAAAGATGAGACAACATCAGAACCACTTTCAAACCTCAGGATCTAGCCCTCCTGGGTCCAGAGATGGATCTCTCTAGTTTGAGCAAAGGTTTATATCTATGAGACTCAAATGTTATGATTTAGGCTAGTTATAGGCACAAGGTTTGTTTGTTTGATTTTTTGTTTGGTTGTTGGTTATCAGGAAAGAAGGATTCAATGTAAGACCAAGATGAGCAAAGAGGGTAAGGCAAAGGTGAAATATTCCAGGAAATATTCAAAACCATTGGGAAATGGAGTCAAGAAAGGATTTTCTTGCTACTCAACAGGTAGGCTTTAAATTGGGCTAGTCATCTAAAACTCAGGATCTTCAAGATGATTAGGTGATATGGAAAGTAGGAGGGGAGGAGATAACACAGATTCCGAGCACAAAGTTACAGATCAGTAGGTCATACAAGGATCCTAGTGGAAAGGGCTAACACTAATCCCCAGTGTTCCCAAATCTTCCAACTAAATCTATAACAGAAAACATCTAAGAACTAAATTCAATTAATTCATACATCAAAGAGCATGAAATACCATCCACTACACTGGTTAAACCAAGTGAAAACATTCCTTATACAATACATTTAGAAGAGAAACATAAAGGGAAAGGAGAATAGAAACATAGGGTACCTAACAAGGGTAAATCCTATGCTAATATTCTGATGCAAGCCAGTAGAAATGAAATGAAATGAATGTAACACAGAGATAGGAAAAACATCACCGCTGCTTAAGATCAGGATCCAAAGAAATGTGCTTGTCATATTAAGTAACGATACCAATCAAGTACACTATGCCAATGGCTAAATACTCAGTCTGAGAACATCTCCTTCACCTATCTTACAACTTTACACAGAGACTGTGTCTCAAAAGAGACTACTTGCAGTTCTTTGATAACTGATCAACAACCTTTACAATATTTTCTCATGGATTTTATAACAGTAGATGAACTGAGGAGGTAGGTGAGAACTAAATGAAACATTTAAACACAGAAAAGGGGAGGAGGGCCGAAACCCACTCTGTTTTAACTCTCTTCATTTATCTCTGGTATGGCGTAGGTGTTTTTACTGCAGTACTGTCTGGTACATCTGGTGAAAAAACAAAGGAAAATAAGAACAGTGAGGTCTGCCCTACTTATGCGACAAACGCTTCTGATCAGTTAGGACTGCTATTAGGGTAGGAAACTTCAGGAACACGATGTATAATAAAAAATGCACGGGCACTTTTTCCTCTGATGAAGAAAATCATGTTGCTATTGTAGAAAACACTAGTGATACAGTGTCTGTGCATTAAAATTCTGATTGATCTTCGGGTTTTTCAACCTGGTACCTTCCCTCTGCAAAACTGGATTAATCCTTTAAATCTCCCGTTTAGTGTTTTAACTCTTCGATTTCCTTGCTGATTTCTCTTTGTCGCTCCAATAGCTACCTTCTGGCTGTGAACTATGTGCTTTTAATGGCTTCGGAAGAGAGTGACAGAATTTTGACCCTGTCCTTTGATTTCAATCACGTCAAACACTTCCCCGTGCCTTTTCTTCATTAAATATATCTCTGTACATGGCTTGTTCCATAATTTCTGCCATTGTGACAGAAATAAAGAGCCATGGCAGTTTTCCCCCACTTGCAAGCCTGCAAAACAACAAACTTGTTAAGAAATCCATGGACGGGGATGATGGAGGCAGTGTGGATGGAGGAAATGGCCGTGCAGTTGATGAAATCGAGGAAAAAATGCAGACAAATGGTGAAAAATGCTCTGGTGGAGGTTGGTGGTCAGCGGAGCAAATACGAATGAAAAACCTTAAACAACATGAAAATGAACCAATTGTATGCAATGGAATGGGCACATGTACGATGGGTGCACGTGGGGGTGACATGGCATGATCGGGCGATGGCCAAGTCATCAACGGTGGGTCAACAGATCTGAATCATCGATCATGGTGGAGATCAACGGCGGAGGACAATAGACAGTGGGCTAGGGGTATGGCGGCTATGGTTTAAACCCCACGTAGCTTCGTTGATCGATGACCATTGGATGAGGCGTCCAAGATCTAACGGCTTATATGAATATTACTGCGCGTCCTGTACCGAACATTAATGCATGATGGAAAAGTGATTTTGACACCATACAGGAGCCATGTGTCAATCGCTGAATGGAATTGCTTGTCGATGGGAAAATACTGCCAGCTCTCGGATGGTGGTGCGATGAAAAACCGAGCTGTTTTCGGACAGGCACGCTGGTGGGGACCACATGCGCGAGTTCATTGCAAAGCGTCAGATCATCGTTGAAACGGACGAAGATGGTGTGATTGGAGATTTGAACGGAGAAACACGGGCACTAGGATTTAATGATAACCGTCCGATCTACCAAGATCAATGGTTGAGATGGCGTCCGACATCCATTGGGGAATAGCGCCCTTTTCTTTGGCGAGTGGTTCTGGCACTAAATCATGTAGGGGAAGAGGTTCGGGGGCTATCAGAAGAGGCGTTGGGCCTATTATAAAGTGGAAAATGGGGTTTTAAGCCATTTTAATTCATTTTGAGGCCTCTAAAGGGTAACGATAGGGAGATAAAGGGTGAAATAAGCCAAACAAGGGGTATGGGCAGAATTTGAAGGGGATTTTGGGAATGATTTAGGAGAGGAAGAGGAACTTTGACAAAGGGAAAGAAGGGATGAAGAGGGAGATTGTGCAGGGGTATAAGGGGTAAATGGAGGCTTTCGGGAGCACAATATTTTTGCAATCAGAGGGTCTTTTATAATGGAAATCAACAGAGGGGAAAATCAAAGGCAAAGGCCCAGGGGACTTCAAGGATGATGTGTCTCAGGGGAGATGCATTCATTGAAGTCTTAGAAACATTTTAGCCCCCTACTTTTCTTGTCAAAAATTTATTGGGGGGCTAACAGTGGCTCCACATGGGGATGGCTTCTTCTTGAAGGAGTCAAGAATTCAGAGGATAAATATTTGGAGTAGGCCAGTGGCCTAGCTGCTTGGAACATCCCCTTTTTCTTTGATAAGCTACCACAATATGAAAACATTATATCAGCAGAAACCTACTCCAACAAACTACCTACCCATACTACAATCCTAGCATTTTTTCTTCTTCCAAGGTGCATTTTAGGTAGCAGACCCTTTACATCTTTTATTTTTGAAAACAGAAAATAATCCTTTTCTAAATCTACCCTTATTGCTCCATGAGACCAGATTAGACTATTGGTCTCATATGTTTCTCTACCTACTCTAATATCTGTTGGGATTAAACTATCCAGCAGATTTCTTCTCTACATTCTAAGACAGGAAATTGAAAATAGTCAAGCCAGGATTAGACTGTCTGACTTGCTGTCTATCCAAGGCATAAAAACAGTTACACATGGATGGAACTTGCGGAAAACTGAAAAAAAAACTGTGGAGGCTTGGGATCTGAACTTGAAACATCCTCCCTCCCTTTTGTGACTCCAGTTTTGAGCATGTTAGAGTCACCTCCTTTTCTTCATTTCAGCTCTGGTTTTGGGCATGTTAGAGTTGATTCTTCCTTTTCCTTTGCTGGCCCAGATTTTGAGCATGTTAGGACCAGCTGCTTTGCTTGATTTGGCTCAGGTTTTGAGTTTATTAGAGCCACTCTTTTTGCATATCAGAGGTCCATGTTTTAAGCATGTCTGAACCTCTCTTTTTCCTCTATTTTTTGAAACATTTTTCTTTTTCTTGAAAATAAAAAGCTGCAATGGTATGTACAATGGAAATGAAACTGAAAATTGTGAATTAGTAGAAGTAGTGTTTGAGCATCCTGCCATTGACAGGACCCCCAAACATCTCTGTACCATCTAGTTCTTTTAAGAAAAAAGCATTTGGACCCACAGTGGCTTGGATGAGGTATGGACCTTGCCACAAACTGTCAAATTTGCTGTGCTTTCCTTTATCCTCTCTTCTCGAATCCCACTTCAAGACCTTATCTCCAACCCTGAAATCAACAGCTTTAGTTTTTTTGTCAAACAATTTATTTATGTTCTCTTGAACTTTCACTGCTCTGCTATAGACCTCTTCCCTTGTTTGCTGAATATGGATTGTTTGGTTTATTCTCCTGACCATGCTATCTTCTTCTGTTTGGATCTCCTGGATCAGTTTCATCACCGGTATCCCAAGGATGGTAGGGAATACTGCTTCTATTCCATAAACAAGATGGAATGGTGACATGCCAATGGTCTTTTTTGTTGTAAGCCTGTCAGCCCACAAAGCATGTACTAGCTTATTATGCCAGGATTTTTTTTTCTCTTCCAACAGCTTCTTCATGATGATCACCAAGCTCTTTTTTGATGACTCAGCTAATACATTACCTTGAGGGTAATAGGTAGTTGAATGCCCAAGTGCTATTTGGTACCTGTGACAAAAATCAACCATCTTTTTGGATCCGAAAGTAGTAGCATTATCAGTGATTATTTTCCTTGGGCAGCCAAACCGAGAGAAGATGTGACTTTCTAGGAAACTAATGATGATTGAGTCTGTGGCATTCCTAGTGGGCATGACCTCTATCCACTTAGTGAAATAATCTGTGGCTGTTAGGATCCATTTGTGCTGAGAAAAAGACGTAGGATGAATTTCCTCTATGAAATCTAGGCCCCATTGCAGAAAGGGACCTTCAATAGTGATGGGTTGTAGGGGTAAAGGGAGGAGTTTTCTCTTGCCCTCAAAGATCTGACATTTGTGGCAGGTAACTATCATTTTATGAACATCATTGAAGAGTGTGGGCCAATAGTAACCAGCTCTGAGTATCTTGTTTTCAGTGGCTTTCCAACTCAGGTGGCCTCCACATTCTCCAGCGTGGAATTCTTGTTTAACCCTCTCTGCCTCGTTTTCAGGCAAACGTTTCAGCAACAGGCCATTGGGACTCTTCGAGTAAAAGTTTTCATTTAAGATGCGATAATTTCTGGCTTTTAGCTTTAAGAATCTGGACTCGGTCTTTTATAATCCGGGAGGGACATTGAGGTGTGTAAGCACGTACAGAATGTCAGAATACTGAGGAGAGCTCTGAAATTTTTCCTCAACAATGAGATCAGGCAATTCTTGTTGCTTATCCAAGGTATTTATCATGTTAATGTCTAGGGCTTGTAGGTTTGATTCAGCCATTAATTTAGCTAAGCCCTGACCTTTAATCAGTTTGGTGGGTTTTATCTTGAGGTCATATTCTAGGATCACTGCTATCCACTTACCCCTTTTCCCATCTGGGTTTTGGGACAGTATGTCCTTGACTATGATGTTGGGCACATAAGCTACGGTGTGAGAATGCAGTATGTACACCCTGAAGTCTTTCAAGGCCTTAATTAGAGCATAGGCCTGCTTATCCATGATGTTGTATTTGAAGGTTGTATCTCTGAGTGCTTTGCTAAAGAAGAAAATTGGTTGTTCCATTCCCTCTGTGTTTTTCTGCAACAAGACTGCAGCCACTGTATGCTCGGAGGCAAATGAAAAGATCAGGAAATCTTTGGAGAAGTCTGGGCTGATTAGGATGGGAGCTTGGGTGAGTGCAAGTTTCACTGATTCAAAATATTTTTTAGCTCCCATAGTCCATTTAACTCCTGCACCTCTCTTCAGCATGTTAGTCATGTTCCTAAGGTGTTCAGCTAGGTTGGGAATAAATCTTCTAAGGAAGTTGATTTTCCTAATGAAGGACTGTAATTCTTTGATGCTCCTTGGGTGTGAGATCTGTAGTATTCCCTCAAATTGCTGTTGGTCTATCCTGACTCCATTTTCGGATATGATGTGGCCAAGAAGTTTACCTTCTTGTAGCCTGAAAACAATCTTTTTAGGATTCAGGGACATACCAAACCTTCTACATTTTTCGAATAACTTTCTCAGATGTTTCAGGTGTTCTTCTTCAGTCTTGGAGAAGATCGTTATGTCATCTAAGTAGATAAAAATGAAGTGCCCTATCTCATCTGAAAATGCTAAGTCCATTGCTCTTTGGAAGGTGGCTCCAACATTCATCAATCCAAAAGGCATCTTCATGTACATGAAGGTACCCCATGGAGTGGTGAAGGTTGTTTTGAGTTGGTCTTCTGGGATCACTAAGACTTGGTTATAACCTGAAAAGCCATCTAGCAGGGAGATTCTTTTAGAGTCCACTACCTTCTGAAGGATATGTTCCATTTTAGGCAAAGGGTAATTGTCCTTGAGTGAGGCTCTATTAATATTCCTGAAGTCTATGCACAATCTGATTTCCCCTTTCTTCTTCCTCACATCCCCTAACTTTGATACCCAATCAGAGAACCTCACAGGCACAATTATACCTACTTAATACAGCTTCTTGATCTCTTTCTCTACTGCAGGCAATTGTTTAGGATTGATTCTGTGAAGTTTTTGCCTAAAGGGCTTTTGATTTTCTTTCAAGGGTATCTTATGCTGAATGATATTAGCATCATGGGCCTTTAAGTCCTCATAGATCTATGCAAACACATCAATGAATTCTTTGAAAAGGTCAATGTATTTCTTCTTCATGTCTGCAGTTAAAGACTTAGCCAATTTAATCATTTTGGGTTTATCTTCAGTGCCTAAGTTGCATTCTTCCACATCAGAGTCTGCATGTTCTATAGTGGGATTTTTGGCAACATCATCAAAGTCAAAAGGTCCTCTAAGGGTGCCAGGCCTCTAGGTATATTCTTATCTTTGGCCTGCAACACCTCTACCTCTTCACTATCTGCATTTTCACATTTACGGTCTGGATCTCCAGTTTGTTCATCTAAAGAATTTATTTTTATGTTACAGGGTGTTTCTTCCTCATTCAAGGATTCATCACTTAGGCAACTACTGTTAGGTTGGGAGTCTGAATCAGAAAATTCGAACTCGTTTCTGCCTACCAGGAAATCTTCGATCTGTTTATCACCTTCAAAAACCTGCCAATATTTTTCGTTGTCCATGACAGCAGGTCTGAATTTGGTCTGTATGATGATCTATTGGTCGTTGGCAGTCTTGGGGTAGGAACTGGCTAGGCAAGCTAATCCATTTGCAATGACATTTTGACTGCTAGGAACAAACACTAATTTTTATTCAACAAATGTTTTCAGAAGATCTATGGTGTCATTCCTATATGCTCTCAGCCTAGGATGTTTCGCTGTGTATTCCTCGTTTACCTGTTTAATAACTAACTCTGAGTCTCCCTTTACGATTATCCTACGAGCTCCTATTTTCTTCAATAGAGTCAGACCCAGGATTAGAGCCTCGTATTCAGTGACATTATTTGTGCATTTGAAATGTAGGCTACAGGTGTGACTCTCTGCATAATCATTTTCTGTATCGTGTAACCATACACCTACCCCTGCAGTCCTTCTAGTACAGGACCCGTCAAAGCTCATTTCCCATAAGGGGTTTTTTTCATGACTATCGTTGTTTTTTCCCTTACAGCTGGGTTCTCCTTTGTGTTGTGTTATATGGTTTGTACTAGGCTATGGATCGTTTTGTTCTTCGTGAAGTGTGTGAGGTTCAGATTTCTGGCTGGATGACTGTTCACGCTCTATTTCTTGTTCACTCAGAGTTAGGTCTCCACCGAATATCCTAGAGGTTTTGTTGCGGTTTTCCTCTTTGTTATCCTCCAAATCCAGAGCAGCCATTATGTTAAAATCCATGGTCTCTGCCTCTGTGTTTGTGTCTCTATTTTGGGACTCTGGCCCTTCCAAGGATGCATCATTAAAAAATATGGAGTCAAGGTTTGTATGTACAGAATAAACAGGTGAATTTTCTGGTTTTTCGGGGCTACTAACTAAAAATTTCATCTATGCCTCCCTATACAGTTTTCTAAGCTGGCCAAAGATTGGGATTATGGCATATGATCCATCCATCTACATCGTACCCTGCAGCTTGGCTCCCATGATCTTGACAATAACATACCATACTTAGGTGGCACATCTGCCACCACAAAATCCATGACCATGCATTTAGCCGGGATTTGAGTTAAGCTCACACACAAGTCTTTGATTAGGCCTAGGAATTTTACTCTGCTAGAGTCAAATGAGTATAAGTATTTGTAGTGTCTGGTTATCTCTAGACCTAGTCTTTCCATAACTACCTTAGGCATTAGGTTGTGAGATGCTCCAGAATCATGCATTGCATTATGCAGGATCTTATCATGAACGTTGAGACTGATATAGAAAGGTGGAACTACCCCTTCCTGAAACTTCCCCTATATCTTAGGACCAAACAAGAGGGCAGGTTGATCATCATTCAAATTGACAGAGTCACCATTCTCACCTAATTTCAAAGCTCTCAAAATCTGGCCTTTATATACATCCTGAGTGGCCAGCTCAGAAAGTGGAACGGAGATTTTAATTTTTGCAATCTCACTTTCCAAATTGAAAGGGGACTGACTATTTGGAAATCTCTGTTTTATTTGCGAATGTCTTAGTGGCCAAGTCAGTGGGTTGATTTTCGTTACGTACAGCGTTTGTGACAGTTTCATCGGGAGCACTAGCTGCAGTGCTAGTGCTGCTAGTTGGTTTACCCTATGCATTAATGTTTTGGTTGTCTTTTTCTCTATTCTTTCCAGAACTCTCAGCTGCTGATTTTTTGGTTTCAGCAGTTGCTTTAGAAGTTTTCTCAGGCCTCTTTTTTATGGTAGTCTCAGGAGCTTTGGGTTTGGCAATTTCTTGACTCTTTTTTCTTCTAAGTTCATACTGTTCTCTGACCTGCATCATGGCGTTTTCAAATCCTAATCTGTAATCTTCAGGTTCTAACCATTCCTCCTCCCAACCAGAGGGTGAAGACTGGTCTTCTTCTTAATAAAAATTATGGATTGAATCTTTTGTTTCAAAAATATTAATTTTGTTTCCCTTAGACTCTTCTATGATTCCCTCATCTTCATCAAGAAAATTCTCTTGGAATGGGGGAATAAATTGTTGATCTGATTCTCTTTGTATATTGGGAGCATTATTGTTTCTCCTAAAGTTCTGGTTCTGGTTCTTGTTCTGATTGCTAACGGTGACAACCATCTTTTCCATCATCTGTTGTAACATTTCCACATTTCTAGACAGCTTATCATAATTTTGGTCAGATGTGGAGGCTACATTGTCATCTCTGTATGTCACCCTTCTTTCAGATTTTAGTCAAGCTCTTTTCTCGATCAGGTTGGCTTCTATATTCACTGCTCCTTTCTGCATGTCTTCCAATGTGTTGTATTCCTTGTCCCTAAGCTCATAGGCCATGTCAGCATCAAAACCCTTAGGGTATTTTGCTAGGGCCATACCTTGTGGAGGTTTCATATGCGGAGGGAGTGCATTATAAATGCTGTTGAACCTTGTTGTGTAATCATGGACACTCTCTCCTACGTTTCTTTTAAGGGTCATGTATTCTGCTAGGAGTTGGCATGGATTTTCCCTAGTTTCCCATTTGTTTACGAAATTCTGGTACAAGCCTGGAAGATCATTGATGCTTCCTGGAGGAAGGACTTTAAACCATTTCTTCACATTACCCCCTAAGATTTGGGCAAAGATTCTCATTTTGACTGTATCATTGTCAATCTCCATGTAGTCAAAAGAATCCTCCATCTTGTCTACATGTTTTTGGGCTGTGATGGACTCCTTTGCAGTGAAGTGTGGAATCTTAGACTGATAATCATTTGGTAAGGGTACTAGAGGCTGAGGTAAAACCAGAGGTGCATACCAAGCTGCCATAATGATGTTTTGATGCGGTAAAGGGTTAACTTGAGCAGCTGGTATATGGATGACAGGGGTGTTATGACTAGTAGAGAACTGATGAGCAGACCTAGGGTGACTGAGCCCCAATTTTTGTATGAAATGTAAATCAGGAGGTGTAGATGGATGTGTCTGTCTATCCCCAAGGTGTTTACCTCTTTTCTATGGTGAATCAGGAAGCTCAAGATCTGGCTGGTCTAAGCTACTGAATGACCTAGTTCTCGATAATCTATTAGGTAGGTCTAGGTCAAGGTGAAAATGTGATAGAGCTATCAGATCTTCTGGTGCAGAATTAGCTCTATGAATGTGTTTGGGAATAGTTCATATTTTGAGTGTAGGAGCTCCCTTGAGGATGCTCTTTGGGCTATCAACTATTTCAGGTGGGGTTGGGTCAAGGTAAGCTCTTGTATGAATGGTTCTAGAAGCCAGAATGTTATCTCTAACCAAGCAGCTTAACCCTACTTGTTACTTCTATTGTGGTTGATGTTGTTATGGATGCTGGTATCCCAGTGGATTCTAATATGAACCAAGATAATCAGCAGGCCTAATAATCACCAATGGAGTCTTTAAAACATTTATGGAATGTTGGAGTTTCTAGGTGGAGGGTTTAGGAAGTTTTCAGAGGGTACACTATCCACCACAGTGTTTATGAGATGTCCTCTTTCAAGGATATCTCCCAAACACAACAAAATCTAACCAGAGATTGACTGGGAGGGAATTTACCAGATATGTCACCTCTGAAAGAGTGTGAGATCCAGAGGCTACCTGGCCCTTTCCAGACTCTATCCAAGAGTATGGGAAAACACAAAAAATGGTATAGAGGTTGATGTGAGAATAGGAGTGTTTAAATTCAAACCTAACTAGAGATTGTAGGTCTTTAAATGCTTAAAAATGTTCAAGGTGTAATGCACTCAATTCCCTAGCGGAGTCGCCATTATGTTGTGGTTCCCATGTTTTGGCCAGATTGGCAAGAAAAAAAGATGAGACAACATCAGAACCACTTTCAGACCTCAGGATCTAGCCCTCCTGGGTCTAGAGAGAGATCTCTCTAGTTTGAGCAAAGGTTTATATCTATGAGACTCAAATGTTATGATTTAGGCTAGTTATAGGCACGAGGTTTGTTTGTTTGATTTTTTGTTTGGTTGTTGGTTATCAGGAAAGAAGGGTTCAATGTAAGACCAAGATGAGCAAAGAGGGTAAGGCAAAGGTGAAATATTCTAGGAAATATTCAAAACCATTGGGCAGTGGAGTCAGGAAAGGATTTTCTTGCTACTCAATAGGCAGGCTTTAAATTGGGCTAGTCGTTTGAAACTTAGGATCTTCAAGATGATTAGGTGATATGGAAAGTAGGAGGGGAGGAGATAACACAGATTCCGAGCACAAAGTTACAGATTAGTAGGTCATACAAGGATCCTAGTGGACAGGGCTAACACTAATCCCCAGTGTTCCCAAATCTTCCAACTAAATATATAACAGAAAGCCTCTAAGAACTGAATTCAATTAATTCATACATCAGAGAGCAGGCAATATCATCCACTACTCTAGTTAAACCAAGTGAAAAAATTCCTTAGACAATACATTCAAAAGAGAAACATAAAGGGCAAGGAGAGCAGAAACATAGGGTACCTAACAAGGGTAAATCCTATGCCAATATTTCGATGCAAGCCAGTAGAAATGAAATGAAATGAATGTAACACCGAGATAGGAAAAACATCACTGCTGCTTCAGATCAGGATCCAAATAAATGTGCTTGTCATATTAAATAACAATACCAATCAATTACACTATGCCAATGGATAAATACTCAGTCTCAAAACATCTCCTTCACCTATCTTACAACTTTACACAGAGACTGTGTCTTAAAAGAGACTACTTGCAATTCTCTGATAACTGATCAACAAACTTTACAATATTTTCTCATGGATTTTATAACAGCAGATGAACTGAGGAGGTAGGTGAGAACTAAATGAAACATTTAAACGCAGAAAAGTGGAGGAGGGCTGAAACCCACTCTGTTTTAACTCTGCATTTATCTCCGGTATGGCTTAGGTGTTTTGACTGCAGTACTGTGTGGTACATCTGGTAAAAAAAAAAGGAAAATAAGAACAGTGAGGTCTGCCCTACTTGTGTGACAAACACTTTTGATCAGGTAGGACTGCTATTGGGGTAGGAAACTTCAGGAACACGATGTATAATAAAAAATGTATGCGCACTTTGTCCTCGGATGGAGAAAATCATGTTGCTACTGTAGAAAACCCTGGTGATACGGTGTCTGTGCATTAAAATTCTGATTGATCTTCAGGTTTTTCAACCTGGTACCTTCCCTCTGCAAAACTGGATTAATCCTTTAAATCTCCCGTTTAGTGTTTTAACTCTTCGATTTCCTTGCTGATTTCTCTTTTTTTCTCCAATAGCTACCTTCTGGCTGTGAACTCTGTCCTTTTAATGGCTCTGGAGGAGAGTGATAGAATTTTGACCCTGTCCTTTGATTTCAATCACGTCAAACACTTCCTCGGGCCTTTTCTTCATTAAATATATCTCTGTACATGGCTTGTTACGTAATTTCTGCCATTGTGACAGAAATAATGAGCCATGGCAGTTTTCCCCCCCTTGCAACCTTGCAAAACAGAAAACTTGTCAAGAAATCCATGGATGGGGATGATGGAGGCAGTGTGGATGGAGGAAATGGCCATGCATATGATGAAATGGAGGAAAAAATGGAGAGAAATGGTGAAAAATGCTCTGGTGGAGGTTGGCGGTCAGCAGAGAAAATACGAATGAAAAACCTTAAACAACACGAAAATGAACCAATGGTATGCAATGGAATGGGCGCATGTACGATGGGTGCACGTGTGGGTGACATGCCGTGACCGGGCGATGGCCGGGTCATCAACGGTGGGTCAACAAATATGAGTTGTCGATCATGGCAGAGATCAACGGCGGAGGATGATAGATGGTGGGCCGGGGGTACGACGGCTATGGTTTAAACCCCACGCAGCTTCGTTGATCGATGATTGTTGGATGAGGCGCCGAAGATCTAACGGCTTATATGAATATTGCTGTGCGTCCTGTACCAAACGTTAATGTGCGATGGAAAAGCGGTTTTGACATCGTACAGGAGCCACGCGTCAATCACTGAATGGAATTGCTGGCTGATGGGAAAATACTGCAATCTCTCGGATGGTGGTGCAATGAAAAATCGGGTTGTTTTTGGACGGGCGTGCTGGTGAGGACCACAGGCATGGGCACATTGCGAACCGTCAGATCATCGTTCAAACGGACTGCGATGGAGTGATTGGAGATTTGAATGGAGAAACACGGGCACTTGGATTTAATGATAATTGTCCGATCTACCAATATCAACGGTCGAGACGGTATCCGACATCCATTGGGGAATAGCGCCCTTTGCTCTGGCGGGTGGTTCCAGCGCTGGATCATGTGGGCGAAGAGGTGTGGGGGCTATCAGAAGAGGGGTTGGGCCTATTATAAAGTGGAAAATGGGTTTTAAGCCATTTTAATGCATTTTGAGGGCTTTAAAGGGTAACGATAGGGAGATAAAGGGTGAAATAAGCCAAACAAGGGGCATGGATAGAATTTGAAGGGAATTTTGGGAATATATTTAGGGGAGGAAGAGGAACTTTGACAAATGGAAAGAAGGGATGAAGAGGGAGATTGTGCAAGGGTATAAGGGTTAAATGGAGGCTTTCGAGAGCACAAGATTTTTGCAATCATAGGGTATTTTATAATGGAAATCAACAAAGGGGAAAATCAATGGCAAAGGCCCAGGGGACTTCAAGGATGATGTGTCTAAGGGGAGATGCATTCATTGAAGTCTCAGAAACATTTTAGCCCCCTAATTTGCTTGTCAAAAATTTATTGGGGGGTTAACACTTGAGTCAGTCCTTTCCAATATATTTCTTAAAAATTTGATCTATGATTTCGTGTTGTGGGCTTGCCTACGACAGATCACTTTCTATCGACAATAGCTCATTATCTAGGAAATCAATCTAGAAATCGTCAGTACTTTGAAATTTTCATGCCTTAATGGCACGTTTCTCACCTTCGATGATAGGTTGCATCATTGAACTTTGATCGAATTATTCCGTGACATGTTCGACTTCAGCTCATTCATTCACATTTCATGGATTGTACTAAGTACTTTTAGGGCCATTGAAATTACTGGTGGTTTCTCTCACACTTGTTAATAATTCACATTATTGACTGGTAATCAAGTGGTTTCTACCATGTTCGACTTCGACATATTCATTCAGATGGATAGAATCGTACTAGTTCGGGAAGCAGAAATCAAGACCCTGGATCTAGTTTCTACCATCCAGGCTGCGAGGAATTTTGTTATTCATTTATACAGTGGGATATTCATAAATAGATGGCTACGTCCATACTGTGTCTACATATGTCTATACTATTGATGTATTAAAAAATCATTCTTGTATCAGAACAGTTTCAGTCAGTTTTCTAGTTAGTTTTGATCTGAGTATGGGAATGCCTACCTCAGCGATGATATGTCTACATATATATATTTTGCATTGAATTTTTTTATAGGTTCTGATTGGGGTGTCCACATAATGATCCTGGAGATGATAAAGTACTTCACTCTTCATACATGACAGACTCTATCTTCATCTATTACAAACTTTTCACTTTAGGGGGCAATCTGTTGCAGTGAAAATTTTCACCTTGACATTATGCTATCTGTATGAGCTCATTATCACTCATAATTTCCTCCTTTTCAAGTCTAAAACATTAGTTCCTCATGCCAAGCCTTAAAAATAAGATAAAATCTCTCAAAAGTCTCTAAAAATCTAGTATCACACTTTCTCTTTGTCTTACCTACAGTCCTACACCTAATGGTCATGTCTCCTACGTACCACACCACACTTTCCCTATGTTAAGAGTGTGGACCCCTATAAAATATTAAAAAGGCACAAGTAAACTCAAAAATATCACTTTCAGTCATTTCTAGAAGCCTCTGGAAGGAATTTTTCTTTGGTAGAACTGTTTTTTTCAAGTTCATGTATCCCATGCCTTAAGGAGCTAACCCCTTGATGTGAGGAGCTTATCCCTTTGAAGGAGGATTCTATCCCATCATAGGTGGAACTGTAACCTCCTATTTTGCACTATAAAAAGAGGCCTTGGGCAGCCTCAAATGGAGTTGAAGCTTTAGTGTTATTTGAGGTAAAGTGCTGTTGGAACTTAGACTCCTTTAGCTGAGATTTTATGAGGAAATATTACATACCTGTATGTATCTCAGTTCAAAGAGTGCAACGCTTGTTAGAGTAAAGGAAATTCCTGCTTCGGACCCCGGGAAGACCTGTTCAACATCAAGGCTAAAATGGTTGTAACGTTCTTCTACTATTTCAAAGTTAATACAAATAAGTTTGTTTTTCTCAATAAGCAGTCAGATGATTGTTTATTTTATGGATTCCTTGATCACCATAATAGATATGATTTATGAATATATCCTATGTAGGTGCTATTTGATGTTTTTTTGTTTGTGATTGTAGATCTTCGAAGATAACTCTTTAGAGTGACTGAAGGATGACTACTACAAAAAAGCGTTGGATCAGGGTAGGATCGTAACACCTTTGTAGCATTTACTTATAAATCGTGATATATCTAGAGAAAGATAGATTTAATTGTATGTTTGTTGCTAGAATGTCTTTTGATACTAGGGAGATCGGTCTTTTTCACACGATCGATTTATTCGGCCAACAAATTGGCGACTACACTAGGGAAATAAGCATAATATCTCTTGAGATAAAGCCCATTTATGGGTTTTTCTGAGATATTATGCATAAATCCAAGTGGAGTCACCAATTTGTTGGCTGGATAAATCGATCTTGTGGACAAGACTGATCTCCCTAGTATCAGAAGATAGTCTAGCAACAAACAGACAATTAAATCTATATTTCTCTAGATATATCACGATTTATAAGTAAATGCTACAAAGGTGTTACGATCCTACCTTGATCTAATGCTTGTTTGCAGTAGTCATCCTTCAGTCGCTCGAAAGAGTTATCTTCAAAGACCTATAATCATAAACAAACAAACATCAAATAGCACCTACATAGCATATATTCATAAATCATATCTATTATGGTGATAAAGGAATCTATAAAATAAACAATTAGTTGACAGCTTATTGAGAAAAACAAACTTGTTTGTATTAACCTTGAAATAGTAGAAGAACCTTACAACCTTTTCAGCCTTGATGTTGAATAGGTCTTCTCGGGGCCCGAAGCAGGGATTTACTTTACTCTAACAAGCCTTGCACTCTTCCAACCAAGATACATATAGGTATGTAATATTTCCTCATAAAACCTCAGCTAAAGGAGTCTAAGTTCCAACAGCACTTTGCCTCAAATAACACTAAAGCTTCAACTCCATTTGAGGCTGCACAAGGTCTCTTTTTATAGTGAAAAAGAGGAGCTTATAGTTCCACCTATGAAGGGATAGAATCCTCCTTCAAAGGGATAAGCTCCTCACATCAAGGGGTTAGATCCTTAAGGCATGGGATACATGAACCTGAACAGAGCAGTTCTACCACTGTAAGATTCCTTCCAGAGGCTTCTAGAAATGACTGAAAGTTAGCTTTTTGAGTTTACTTGAACCTTTTTAATCTTTTACAGGGGTCCACACTATTAAAATAGATAAATTATGGTCTAGTATGCAGGAGACATGACCATCAGGTGTGGAACTGTAGGTAAGACAAAGAGAAAGTGTGATACCAGAGTTTTAGACACTTTTGAGAGCTTTTCTCTTTGTCTTAATTGCGGTCCCGCACCTTATGGTCATGTCTCCTACATACCAAACCACACATTCTCTGTGTTAAGAGTGCGGACCCCTATAAAATATTAAAAAGGCACAAGTAAACTCAAAAAGATCACTTTCAGTCATTTCTAGAAGCCTTTGGAAGGAATCTTGCGGTGGTAGAACCCCTCTTTTCAGGTTCATGTATCCCATGCTTTAAGGAGCTAACTCTTTGATGTGAGGAGCTTATCCCTTTGAAGGAGGATTCTATCCCATCATAGGTGGAACTGTAACCTCCTATTTTGCACTGTAAAAAGAGGCCTTGGGCAGCCTCAAATGGAGTTGAAGCTTTAGTGTTATTTGAGGTAAAGTGCTGTTGGAACATAGACTCCTTTAGCTGAGATTTTATGAGGAAATATTACATACCTATATGTATCTTGGTTGGAAGAGTGCAGGGCTTGTTAGAGTAAAGGAAATTCTTGCTTCGTACCTCGGGAAGACCTGTTCAACATCAAGGATGAAAAGGTTGTAAGGTTCTTCTACTATTTCAAAGTTAATACAAATAAGTTTGTTTTTCTCAATAAGCTATCAAATGATTGTTTATTTTATGGATTCCTTGATCACCATAATAGATATGATTTATGGATATATGCTATACAGGTGCTATTTTATGTTTTTTTGTTTGTGATTGCAGATCTTTGAAGATAACTCTTTCGGGCGACTGAAGGACAACTACTACAAAAAAGCATTGGATCAAGGTAGGATTGTAACACCTTTTTAGCATTTACTTATAAATTGTGATATATATAGAGAAAAATAGATTTAATTATCTGTTTTTTGCTAGAATATCTTCTGATACTAAGGAGATCAGTATTTTCTGCAAGATCGATTTATCCGACCAACAGGGGGTGATGCAGGTGGACCGAGGGGTGGTGCCAGTGGACCTGGCGGAGATGGTGCTAGCCCTTCTGGTGACGGTAGCAGCTCGGGATCACAATGCCGCTCAGGTGGCCACTCTTGAGGAAATCCGGGGTCAAGTGGACCACTTGAACCAGGGTATGCATGCTCACGGTTTCATGGATGACTTCGAGGAGGTCTGGTTAGAGATGGTGATGGCCCGCGAGAGGGATTATTGGCCCACTCTATGTCGTTTGGTGATCGTGGTGGTGACAATGACACCGGTGGTGGTACCAAGATCAGTGGTGGGTCCAAGTGCTCCCCTTGAAGGGGCACCCCCCTAGAGTAGTTTTGTACATAGGGAAAGCACCTGTTATGAGGGTGCTTCTCTTATTTTTGACAAATTTTGTATCTTTGGGCTAGACAGTGGACTAGGGACACTATTTTTTTGTACTCTCACTCTAGGGGAAGGGCCATTGGGGCCCTTATGGGTAGAACTTATTGAGGTAAAGGCCATTGACAGGGTTAGTGAGGCAATTCTTATTCGGTTCCTTCAAGATGTATGCCCCCTGTCGAAGGTAGTGTTTGATGATGTAGTGTCCTTTCGACAAGGTTTCAAACTTTCTTGGCCCTAAGGCCTCTTTTGTGACATCATAGCAGAGGAGTCATGTGGCGATTTAATGACGCTTTAAACATTTTGTTGTGGGCCTCGTTATGCTGTAGTAACTATTGTCTATTTTCATCAACATGATCTAATTTTACTAGGCACTGCTCCAGAGGTTGAGTGTCCTTAATGAGTTCGATAGCAGTATGAAAATTGGGGATCTTGTGGAAATCAATACAAAAGTGAAAAGTACCTTGCTTTTTTGTGGTAGGAATATGATGGAAATCCTGGGACGAGCGTGAGGCAATAATCCTATCGCAAATATGGGTGGATAGAAATCATATGTTGTGAATTGTATCATCAGAATTTAGCGGGGGTAGAATATCTGTAATGGAATTATTTATGGGCTCAAGGTTGGGTTCCCTGCAAGGATGGTCGATTTCCGGTAGGTGAAAATTGTGCCTGCCCCAGAGGTGCCAAAATGTTTCCATTAGCAGGTATGACTTTTGTGCATGATTCAGTTCAGTGCAGATGGTACATGGTATTACTGAGCCAATGGAGTAGATCATGTGTGATTCTATGCTACTCGTTGTTCCTGATGTGGATGCTTGGAAAGGGTCAGAGGTAGAGAAGGTTGTATTTTGTCTCCATTTCCATATCGTTTTCTTAGATGCATCTTCCTCTATGATGGAGTGTAGACTTAACGTAGCTCATGCTACCCTCAACTTTGGGAGATGCACACACTTAAACATATGATGAAAGTGTGAGAAAATTCGTCAATAAGTGCGCGTAATTTTATCTTGATTAGAGAGAAGTTTCTGAGGGAGAGAAGAGATAATGTAGAAACTATTTGCGAGGGGCTTGAGTTCTCTGCATTAGTTGACTAGGTGATAGTTCTAATCACATAGGATGCATGTTACCCTAGGCTTGACCGAGGTTATGCTTTGGTGGCGTGTTGTCATATCAGGCTTAATGCACCATTGCAGAGGTGGGGACATTGACTCGACGATGTACATTTTATGCCATTATTGAAGGTCGTCCTGTCTCTTCTCTATGGCATTAATAATGTTGATTTAGGGATGAATGTGTGAGGCATAAGTACAATGTCGCTCATAATGATTACCCTGACATATCAGGAAAAATATCCTTGATATGAAGGTTCCGTCTAGTTCAGTTCGAGGCCTGATGGGGAACCGGTGCCGGAAGGCTACTAAATCGGGGCAATGGATGACTGCATGGTCCTTTTTTTCATAACGTACACGCTGGTCGTTGCTATGAAGTGCCGTTGGGGGTAACTAGGGGTTACATATTGGGTCGTTCTTCAGCTTTCAAGAACATGATGGACCCGCTCATCTCATCTTCTTTGGTCAAGGATCTTCCAGTGGACTCGGCATCCATATTGTCTTCTTGGGAAAGGTAGAATATGGCTGAACAGAGGCTAGAAAGTGCTAGCTGGATACAAGGTATGTAGTGACAATCCTCCAAAAGGTGATTGTTGGCGCATAACAGGCATGTGAATTGTGCTGCCCGCAACCCTACATTGTAAACCCTTTCAATTGGGTACCATCTGTGAATGAGCTCCAAGGATGCACATTCTTCGAGGTAGTGGCCACGTTCATCACATAATGTATAACATATAATGGGAATTACCAGGGGTGTTTCTACGATCCTATGCTACTCTTGTAAGTATAGGATGACACGAGGCTCATCGTTGATAGACTGGATGGAGGGATCCTTTTGATAGGATCGCTCGATCGCACATAAGGCATCCCTATATCGTGGTATCTCTGGACAATGGTGGGTATAGTGGCCATAGTTGCCACAGAGAGTGCATGCGTGATTGGTACACAATGGTTTTCCTTTACCTTTGGTGGTAGGTTCCTTTTTACGGGAACGTGGTGTCGAGATGTTTGCTTTAGAGCGAAGGAGTCCTTTTAACTCGTCCAACTCTAGACATATGTGGGTAGGGTGGCCTATGACATTACATATGGCGTAGACTAGTGATTCCCTTTGAATGGTGGGGCTCACCATATTATTTCCTCTATTTGTGGTTTCCTTGGTCGTGATAGGTGGTTTTGCAATGGGAATTTCCTTTGTGGGGGTGATCTCGACCGTTTCTTGGGTAGGTTGGGCGTCATTGGGACTGAGGGGCTTTAACCCTATGTCAGTAACGTTCATGGCTCCTGTTCTAGAAGGGGGAATGAGGTACCAAACTGGGAATGCCAATGATATGTTGGGTAATACCAGTGTTGCCAAAACCTACTAGAATATGAAGCCAGCTGGGGGGTAGAGGAAAGGGGTTTGGGAGGTGGCGTAGGCTAGAGGGGTTGTCGTGGCCGATGCCTCAATGTCATTACTACTTGAGTCTTTGTCCTGACTAACCTCGGTGATTGATGTGGACATCATGCACACTGGGGCCCCTATGGAATCAGGCGATGCCTCAGGGATAGTGGGAGGATCTCCTAGGAATGACCCTAGGACGGATGACAGTTTGAATTGGCCAGGTCCATATTATTGGTACCGTGAAAGACCATCTATGACTGTATCTACATATGGTAGAATTACATCCGTATTTCTTAGGGGACACTTCTCACCGTGTGTCATCTGGTCTACAGTAATGATGCGATCCTCATGGGGGAACATCATAATGTGGAAGACAGAGGAGGCTATGGCAGACATTGCGTACATATAACTCCACCCGAGGAGTATATTGTAATCCAAGTAAGCATCCAATACTTCGATGTCTATGTGGAATGTCTTTCCGGCTAATATACTGGGACATTCTGGTAGAGGCCGACGAGGCTCAAGGGACTACCGTTGTAGGGTCAAAGCATTATGAATGAGGGTTTTAGTTCAGGAGAACCCAAATTTTTCCAAACATTTTTCGACATGATGCATTTTGATGCACCCTCGTCAATGACACATTGGTGAATAGTGATATTTTGGACCGATACTAGTATTTGGAAGGCTATCATGGAAGGAAGCCTAGGGGTGGCTTTCTCTAAGTCAAAAGCCATCATGCGGGTATCGGTAGGGTCGATAGTGCCTAACGTGGAAATTAGGGCTTTCTGTTGCTTTGGGCATGATTGCAGTACTTCTAACATGGACATAGCAGCGGATGATTGAGCTAAATCATCCACGATGCTATAATTATGGGCATATTTGGAGTATTTACCTACTCGCCTATTAGGTCCCTTGACCATCTTTGGAAATGGTTCAATAAGCATCTTTGAAATTGTCAAAGGTGCAGTCAACTCACTAGTACTAGTCCTTGATGTAGTGGTGTCTGGTGGGGTGTCGTAATTGTGGTTCCATGTTTGGAAAAACATTTTTTCCTAGTCATGTAAATTTCATGGCTACTTTTCCCGGAATCTTCTGGGTTTTGTTGCTGAGTGTTGACCATCCCTTGGTGGGGGAAAGGTTCTTGCATAAAAGCGGGCTGCTAGGAAGATCCTCCTTGTCCTCAGTTACTCTGAAGATTTTTTAGCTTGAGGAGATCAAAACAGTGGTGAGTATAGTGCTCGTACTCACCACATATTGAACAAGAATGGTTTGTTTTCAGAGGTGGCCTTTTGCCTTGTTGTTGGGCATTGCTTGGCTCCTAGTTCGTATTCCTGCTAGAGTTGCGTCCAACCTAGGATCGTAGTGGGCATTGTTGGTTGCTGCCCCCCTGTCCAGGGTTCCCTTTTGGCTTGTATTTTGATTTTTTCTTAACCACGTTGGGAGGGTAGTTCTCCTGGTTATACTGGTGTGATTGATTTTGGGACGGTTGCACAAAGTTCACCTGTGCATTGGTTTGCATAGGTGTGTCGTGTGCTTGGGACTGAGCATAATGTTGTCCCTTGTTTGCACCTAGCCATTGGTGGGGAGTTCTTTTGTCGGTGTTTATTTCTACGTACTGGGTCCCCTCAGTAGGAGGATAGGGTCCTCCCTAGTGATACGCTTGCGCCCTACTAGTGAAATCTTGCTGAGGCATATGATGACTTTGAAATCCGGATTGAGACATGTTCTGGGTAGAACTATGTGCATAACCGGGATTGTGACTACTGCTGCTTAGGCAACCTTGGGTCATTGACCCAATTAATCCATCTGCGGATTTTGACATGCCTGGTAATTATTCATAAGTTTGCAAGCACAAGGAATTAGGCAGGATATTGTAAATGTATCCTAAGTACGTATAAATCGATTCAAGCTTCTAGGCTTTACTGATTGCATTCTCTTCGGATGTGGGGTATTTCTGCGCCACATCCTTTGAAATCTCCACCGTCAAAGTTTTCAAGAATAAATCTAAGAGGACACGATCTTCGAGTTTAGCTTTACATAAACTATGACGCTGCCTCCATTCATGAAGATGGTTAGATATATGGATGGCGGGGATTTGTCTAAAATGAGTCAATAAATCCATTCCCGAATCATGGTGAGTGGGTAACTGAAAATAAGTGAGGAACACAGTAGTGAGGGAGCTAAAGGTTCCATGTGAAGCAGGAGGTTGCTCCATGTACCATTTTGTGTCTACTCCTATAAGAGTGCGTTGAAATAGCCTCAATCAAATAGTGTCATCGATGATACTATTCGATGAGCACCATAGGTGAAAGGTTATTACATGATTACTTGGGTCTTTTGCTTGCTTGCCTTCAAACTTTAGTATATCCGAAGGGAGCTTCGTGGGCATGGGAGACCATGATGGATCATGTGCGATGGGGTCATTTGTGAGCTTGGTTTAATCAAGTAGATTTAACGCAGCTAAGAAGGGTGACTAGGAGGTTGATGCCATTGCCACGTGTGAAGACACGAAGTTCTGGTTAGAATGAGGGTTAGTCTGTGACATACCCTAATATTCATTTAGCTAGCTTCCTGAATGGGATGCACCCCTCTACTCACCAGGGGTCGAGGGAGGAGTGGTGTGTGGTGTGGTGTTGGGAGACTGACTAGGGTTCCCAGCTATGGTTGCTCCAATGAAGGACGAACCAATTACGGTGGCATTGTTCCATATTTAATGCCTAGATGGAAAAAGACCTGGAACCCCTCCCTATAATGGGGGGAGGTCCAAAAGACGCCTGAATCGACAAGGTTCCGTTGGGACCATTCGAGTGTTGACCAGGTTAGGTTTTGGAAATATTTGAGAGGATAGAATCTATGATCGTGACAAATTTATGGCCACATACATAAAACAAAGCGAAAATGAAATGAATTTTCCCTTTAACTTAATCTACGTGATCAATCAAGAAAAAAAGATGGTTTTTTGTTTGTTTGCATGTGAGACTCAAAATCCTAGAAGACCTATGCATCCTCACACACTCAAAAGTAACTGGGCCTTGAGAATATTTCTTATGAGTGCTGGCACAATGTCTTGTAAGAACTCGTGACACCCCGTGTCAGCCAAAGACAATTCACCAAGGTAAGGGTAGAGGATTTTCCGCTTGCTTGCATCGTCACCTATAGGTTAAAGGATGCCCTAGTTTTTGGCCACTAAGAACCACTGTCCCACATGAGCATTAGAGTCTTGGGCTTCTTGGTAGTCAACTAAAAGTACTGAGTATCAGCCAGGTCGGGTAACCCCAACTAATACCACACGCACTGTGCCTAAGCCTAACCCTCTTTGAATTGGGTCTCTATCACGCTCAAGTTTTCTTATCCGTGGGCCGATAGGTGGATTTTAAGCTCCCTAAATACACAAATTCTATGTTTGAATATGAAGTATGATCAAGGTAGCTTATTGGATGTCTACCCCCTTGATCCTAACTTAAACTATAAATTATTTTGTGGCCCTTGTGGGGAGGATTTAGTGAGTTTGGTTAAGTTAGTTTTACGTGTCTTCCTTTCCTTAGCGGGTGAGTGTGTGTGAGAATATGGTGAAAAATATCATAGTTTTAACATATGGATATCAGTAATCATTTAGAAAATTCCCCTAGTTAAACTATGTGATGTTGTTCCTGGCTCAAATGGAAAACATTTGTGGATAAAGGGCCGCTTTCAAATTTTCCTAGTTAATCTATGCAACTAACTAAAGGGATATGGAGAATTGTAAATATAGAGCATTCATATGCTTACCTAGGATCATCAAATGGTGCATAGGTAGCTGATATTAATTTCTCTAATCGACAAATCGATCCTAGTCCTGCAATCCCTAATGCATAAATTGAACTAAACTAAACAGTTTTTACACTAGAAAATAAAACTAGCTTATGCATGTGTGGTCTTCGGCCACTGACTTGGACTAGTTTATCTAAGTGTGCATACTAGAATTTTCAAAATATAAGTCGTTCAGAATGCAATTGTTAATTCCCCCCCTACTTAAAATATGTGAATATTTTTTTCAAAAAACCAACTTAAAAGAAAACTAACTCTAAGCGTACACAAGGCAGTTAAAATTCAGTTCGCAGAAGTTGTGGGGTATCAGCACAAGTGCTGGCAGATAAATTAGGGGCTGCCCAACAAAATTATATGAAAAGAATGCTAAATATAGGGATAAAAATCTCATTCTGTAATTTGCGCGGAAAAGGCTCTGACAGGTGCGTTTTCCTATGTGCAGGTGAGTCCTGAACGAGTGCATTGCGCATCTGTGAGAAAACATTGTGCACAAAAATCCTCCAAGTAAAAATATTAGGAGTTTCCTTCTTCAGTCTGTCACCCCAAGTGAATATAGGGATTGTAAGATGGATCAAAGAACTATCAGCTCCACTCTCCAGTGTAGACAAAGGTCTCCTACAAGAGATGGCACAACCACATAAACTTGTAAATCATTAGTGGAGCCGCCAATCCTATAGTGGTGGATTTGTCACATGGGTGTAAAAAATCACACCAATTTAAGAGGTGTAGTCTACCCCTATAAACTATTGGTAACAGGTAGAAAGTGGTGGAGCTGAAAAGCATATAATATAGAGGAAAAAATATGTGAATGTATGCTCAAAGTAAACTACAACTAAAACACAAATATATAGAAGTTATTGAAGAGAGTCAAAACGATAATAATGAAAACTATGGCTCAAGGCCTCTTCTTTTTAAATGTTTGAAATCGAGAAAATTTTACCCACTTTCCAAAGGGTCCCTAGACAATGGTTCCAGGTCCCGATGCAAGGATGTTGGTTTCCAAGATCTCCCTCTGATACAGTCTCCCTCTCTCTCCGCTGTGATGGACTAGGATTGTTGGGTGGCTAACAATCGAGTCCCCTCTATCTCCAGCTCCAAGTCACACACTGCTGGTATCGCTTGGGAAATTTTGGCCAACATAACAATGTGATCACCATTTCTTCATCTCTTGGTGGCTTTATATAGGGGATTTCAAATCCTCCTTCCTTCCCTTTGTACATGATGGATGGTGACCCAAGGGAGAGGAATGATTCCATTGTGTGCTCCAAATATTCCTTCATGTGCTCACATAGTGTCTAAGGAGGTGCTGGTGGCTATCCTTAGGCGGCTTCATATAAGGAGTAATTTTCCTTTGCTTTGTGTGGTCACGAAAAGTGAAATTTTTCCATTTGCAGGAATTAGCACTTATCAGGCGAAAAGGCACGCAGAAGGCACTCTTCTCGAAGGATTAAGTGCGAAATTTAGCAGTTAAGACTTGTTCAAATATGATTTCCTCAAAACCTTCGAGATTTTAAATACTTATTGATTCCATAATGTTTTCCTGCCTTGTAAATCCTTAGGCTTGACATTAATTAATGTCAACTTGTGCTGTATGATTTTCCATTGTTAAAAATACTCTCCATATCTCTCCTTATCACAATCTTCTTCAAGTCTCTTCCCTCTTGGCATCACCCTCCTCTCTCCCTCAATAGAATACATGGGACTCATATATATGAGGAGAAATCAATTCTTGTCATAAAGGAGGAGCAATATTTAGGCATTCGATTCCATTTATAGGAGTGTAAGTTATGCCATTAAGGAGAGGCATGCATGCCTTATTTAAGGAGAGTGTAACATATGAATTAAAGAGAGTGTAAGAGGAATATTTTATGACATATCTTTAATGAGTGTAAGATGAATATTCCATTCTTTGATGAGTGCATAAAATAAAGTGTAATTTAATATTTAAAATAGAGAGAGTTACATAGAGCCATGAGAGTCATGAAGGAGAGAGGTGTGAAGTGATTGAATAGATGAAGTTACTTTGTAATTACCTTTTAATAAAATATCATAGCCTCATAAATGATAATACTAATAATATTGAGGATTAAGTCAATATTGAACTATTAGGATTGATTAATGATAAGTGAATTGAATTTCCTTCAACTATGCTTGATTACTAATTTATGCAAGGAGATTTACTATTTTTGAAAATTCATGCTTGAGATGCTAGATATGACTTTCTATTTTATAGAAAGTCATTCCAGAATTGTTATATTGATATTTTATTTAAGGAAATTTATCCATGAGTCATATTTTTATTTCATATAATAGGGATTCCACACCCCTATTTCATACATCTCCATGCCTTACTAGATTGATGACTCTGCACTCTGATCTACTCCAAAGATCCAAGATTCCGAAAATTGATACTTTTAGATATTCAGGACTCCATACCCAAAATATAAAAGACTCCACATCTTTATATTTCTTGGATTTAGGAATCCACGCCATAATTTCCATGCTTTCTCATCTGCTATGCTTCGAAACTCCACATTTCTCCTTATGGTAATTCTTGTGAGATTTTACCCATTCGATGTTTCATTGGTAAGGCCTTGTTTGAAGACATACACACATCACAATCCCATATATAAAATGAATCATATGAATTTCATAATGAAATTAACTTGATCACATTTTACAAAGAATGGTGCATGACTTCCACAGTCATTCATAATTAAACATCCTTTTTGGAAAATGACGAGGTCCCATACTATCCTACTCAGTACAATTTTAGACATATGTATAATCATACAAGTCATGTATCATTCATAAATCATAATTTAACCATCTATTCCACATAACCATGAGCATCCATGGATCTATGTGTCTCAATTCAATATCACCATCCATGTCATTTACCTGATACATAAGTCAGATGCAAAAACAAAAACATATGCATAACACCATATAAAACACATAATCAAATATACCACACATAAGGTAAAATACTACTATATGAAACATTTTTCTTAAACGATCAATCAATATTCCATACATAAACATAAGAGGAAATATAACTATATATATAAAAAATTGTTGCCCAATCTAGTGATCACTATGACACACACAAAAATAAGAGTAAATATAATTATGTATATAAAAAAATGTTCCTTAATCTAGTGATCAATATTCCATATATATAACTCATCAAAAATAACCCTTAATAGGAGTGACAAACCTATACTAGGAAAAATAGGACACTACACACTCCACTCCTTGGAGTAAACTTGGCCTGAAGTTTGACTAAACACACGAGACGCATAGAAGATGCATCTTCCCAAGTGGTGGAACTAGGACTATACTGGTCCCATTGGACCTTTACTTGGTACAACATGTGACATCTAAGATGTCAAGTGCAATGGTCCAAAATGAAAACTCGCTCTACCTTCATAGTCCCCTCGCCTGTTACCTGTAATTGATGCCAATCTAAAATGTAAGAAGGATCATGAACATAATTACACAACACTAAAACATGAAGTACATCATGCAAGCGATGAAAAAGTGGTGGTAGATTAGGATGATATTCCACAGGTCATATCCTTTCGATGATATCAAAAGGCCCAACAAATTGAGGAATGAGCTTAGATCCTTTCCCAAATTTAATAGAGATTTTTTGAGGTTTTACTCAAAGAAAAAAAAATCCCCTTATTTAAAACTACAATCTATTCTATGCATATCAGCATAGCTCTTCTGTCTATATAGTGCCTCCTTTAATATTTTTCTTATACGACACACCTCTTCCTCCATTTCTTGAAGGATTTCAGGACCTACCAAGATTTTTTCCTCTAATCTATCCCAACTGAAAGGTGTTCTGCATGGTCTTCCATACAATAGCTCATAAGGGGCCATACCAACAGAGCGGTGATAATTTTTATTTTAAGAAAAATCCACTAGAGGAAGATAATATTCCCACTTAAATTTTTGATTCATTACATACATTATAAGAATGTACTCCAACACTTGATTACTCTTTCAGTTTGACCATCAATTTCTGGATGATAAGTTGTACTGAAATTTAATTGTGTCTAAAGGGCTCCCTGGAAACTAGTCCAAAATCTTCCTGTCAATATAGAGTCCCTATCTGATATTATTTCCTTAGGAAAACCATGAAGCCTAACAACCTCCTTTATAACTACTTGTGTTATTTCAGCTTCTTTGTAAGTATCTCTAACAAGTATAAAATGGGCACTCTTAGTAAGCTTATCCACCACCACTAAAATGGAGTTATGCCTTTTGGTTGTTTTAGGTAATTCAACAATAAATTCCATAGATATTTCTTCCCATTTGGACTCAGGAATTTTAAGCGGCTGCAAAAATCCTACTATATGACCATGCTTTGCATTAACTAGCTGACATTCCAAACACCTTGCCATAAAATTTGCTACATCCTTCTTCATGTCTATCCAAAAGAATTTTTTCTTTAAATCAACATATATATTTTGGACTCCGACGTGAGCCATATATATTGCATGGTGAGCTTCTTTCAAAATGAACTCATGAAGCCCATCTAGATCTGGGACTACAATCCTTTGCATAAATCTCACCATACCATCTTCATCACACGAATAGCCTTCTACCTTACTTTTATTAGCCTCCTCCCCACAAAGAGAAACTTTAGCATCCTTACACCATTCATCTACATCGTGTGCCCTCAAGATGCGCTCCCGTAAATCAATATTAAATGGAATTACTAAAAATATGCGTGGCCTTCGACTAAGTGCATTAGCTACTTTGTTAAATGTTCCTTTGATGTAAGTTATGTCAAAATCATATTCACTTAGGATTTCTGAACACCTTCTTTGTCTAGAATTAATATCACGTTGAGTAAATATAGGTTGAAAACCTCTATGATCCATTTTTAATTCAAATTTCTTGCCCACTAGATAATGTCGCCAAAGTCACAAGGCATGAACTATGGCTACTGGTTCCAGATCATGGGTTGCATAGTTTTCTTCATGAGGGCTTAACTTCCTAGAGGCATATGCAATCACCCTACCCTCTTGTGATAAAAATGCACATATTTTGATGCATCTATACATACTAAATGGTCTATCCATATCTAGAAACTTTAGTATCAGAGTTGTAGTCAAACATTTCTTGAGCTTGGAAAAAGCTTTCTCACACTCATTTGTCCAATTAAATCACGCTCCATTCCTAAGAAATGAAGTGATTGGGCTAGACATTTTTTAAAATGCTTCCAAAAATCTCCAATAGTATCCTTCCATACCCATGAAACTACACACTTCATACACATTAGAGGGTATTGGCCATTCTAAAATTGCCTCAATCCTTGCTGGGTCAACAAAAATTCCCTCACTGGAGATAATGTGTCCAAGATAATTTTTTTTTAATTGAAAAAAAGAACATTTGGACATTTTTTCATAGAGTTTATTCTCTCTTAAGCATTGCAATACCACTCTTAGATGTTTCTCATGCTTTTCTAGGGACTTTGAATAGATTAAGATGTCATCAAGGAAAAATTGTACAAATTTGTCCAAGTACTTGCAAAATACACCATTCATCATACTCATAAAAACTCTTGGGGCATTAGATAACCCAAAAGGAAAAAACACGAACTCATAATGATCAAAACGAGTTTGAAAATAATTTTTGAAAATATCCTCTTCTTTAACTCTAAGCTGATGATATCATGATCGAAGATCAATCTTGGAGAATACAGTGGATCCCTACATTTGATCAAATATATCATCAATGCGAGGCAAAGGCTATTTATTTTGAATAGTTACTCGATTCAATTTCCTGTAAGCAAGACAGAGTTGAAGAGATCCATCCTTCTTCTTTACAAATATCATGGGAGCACCCCAAGGCAAAAAATTGGGTCTAATCGTAGCCTGATCCAATAACTCTTAAAGTTTCACTTTCAACTCATGAAGTTCAACAATAGACATTCAATATGGAGCTTTGGATATAGGTTCGGTACCAGGCTTAATTTCAATGGGGAAGTCAATCTCACACTTTGGAGGTAAACCAAACAACTCCTTTGGAACGACATCAGATAATTATGAAAGGAAAGGATATTGTTCAAGGGATGAAAGCTCTCACTCATTTAAAGTCATTATAGCATACATTTGACATTTTTTTCTAAGACTTCGCTTCATCTACAAGAATGAGATAAGTAAAAGAAACATGTCTTTTTTTTTCCCATGGAGAACCCTAGATTCACCTTCATCACTCAAAAACTGAAGGGTTTTGGTTCAACAATTGAGCACAACCCAACAGGATTCAAGCCAATCCATCCCAATTATCACATCATATAGACCAAGAAGAATCACATAAATATTCACATGTGTGACACATGCTCCTAGGTCTAAAGGGCACTCTTTCACTAAGCATTCAACCTTTTGAGATCATCCTGAGGCCATCTCAACCTTATCGAAATCATCTTTCTCTATTGCAACTAATTTAAGTTTTCAATAAAGCATTAGGAGAAATAAAACTTTCAGTTGCACCAGGATCAATCCAAATAGTAACATCCATACCATTTAGCTTACCATATGCTTCAAGCACAGTAGATTGATGCTCGAATTGGCGATTCTGTAACACTGCATGAATCCTATGGGATCTACCCATATATCTAACAGTGGCTTGTTCCGGCTCTGATTGTGCTTCAGTATTATTTTTAGGTCAATATCTATCATAATGAGGTGCTCCACAAGTCCAACATCCATTAGTGGGAGCATATTTCATAAATTTGACCCTTTTATTAGGTGATTCTTGAGTGCGAGCACTACTTTGTTGAATTTGGTGCCTTGAATTATTTCCTTGTTTCTTAAAAGTATGATTATTTTGAAATCCATGATGATGTGAACCACATGACTTATTTCTTACATATTGGCCTCCCCTTCAAGGAGGTTTCCCATGGAATGATAGATTTGAGGCTTTATCCTTGCCTTTGTTCCCCAAAAACTCTTCCTCAACTATAATTTCTTGTTGCACTACCTCATGCAATGTAGTAGGCCTCAAAATGTGCACCTTCTCCTTTATAATAGGATTCAACCCATATAAAAACTTGTTTACCTTTAGGGTTTTAGTATTTATATCGGTGGCATATCTAAGAAATTCCATGAATCATGCCTCATATTCAAGGATTATCTTAGTTCCTTGCTCAAGATGATGGAATTCATTCCACTTCCTCTCCAAGTATTCAAAGGAAAGGTACTTTTCTCGAAATTTTTCTTCAAATCGTTCCCATGTCAAGGTAGACATGGAGTACCCAAATTGGGACTCTAAGATCCTCCACCATAATAGTGCACTCTTCTTAAGTTGCTAAATACCCAGATTTTCCTTTTGGTTGCTAGAATAGTTCTGCAACTCAAAAAAAGGTTCATGTTTTTCAACCAAGCTTCTGCTACCTCCCCTTTTCTGGTACCCTTATATATAGGAAGTTTAACTTTTTCCAACTCTCTATGTACATCTCCATCAGATGGTATTTCTTGCCTTTCTGCTTGAGATGAAGAAGTAGGCACTGAAGGATTTCCCCCAACCCTATTAATCAATACATCAGTCATCTTTTGGAAAGATAACATCATATCCCTTACTTCCGTAATGGATATTTTTTCAAATTCTTTGGCTTGTGGAGGTGGATATGAGACTTCCTTCCTCCACCTTGATTCTCTCTCTATGATTACTTAACCTGACCAATAAATTAAGGTAAGTAAATAACATAATTAGCTTTAATTATTAGCAAGCAAGTCCTAGGTCCTAGAGTCTTAAACTTGGCTCTGATACCATATGTAAGGTCTCACCTTACCTACCATCATTATTATAGAGAAATATGATATTAAATCAAAATGGAATATTTATTTATTTATTTATTTATTTTGTCGGACATAAAATTGAATGCAAGGTCATACATATATTTTTAATGCTATCCTTTACACTACACCCTAAATTCTACTAACTTATCCTCAAATCTACAAGGTTAAAGGTCTATCAAGATCCAAAACATGCAACCATAATACTTGCTTCTCAAGACTAAAATCACCTTTAAAATATTAAGTATTTAGTGAGATGAATAAATTTCAACCTCTATGAACCACAATTTACAATAAGCTAATTTTTATTGCTGTTGTAATTAAATTTGTTCAAGAGTGACTAATTTGATTTTGTTCTAAATAACATGCTTATGAATTATTTTCTTAAAATGATAATTCCAATTATATAGGGTTGGTATCCAATAATTAGGAATTCATATGTGAGATAATATTTCAACAATTTACTTACCCAATCTTGACTTTTCAGCATGACCCTTTAACTCAAATGTATTTCTTATGCTATAAACACCTCGGTTGAAAATCCTAAATTAACTTGAGCATTTTTTATGGACAGTTCATAAATGTAATTAGATGCAACCATTGAACATTATGACAACCAATTTACATGCATGAAATGTACAACCGTTAAGTCATTTTGTCAAACACTTACAACCATTGTCTCTTTAAGGTGTTTTCAAAACAAATAGCTAACATGAATCCAAAATTGCATGAATTTTTTTTTTGAGTAATGCCCATAATTGAAATCAAGATATAATTAGACTATCACCCATATTCATTTTTGAATATATACCAATAAATGAATATAAATATTTAGGAATTTTGCACATAGCTCACAACGTTGTAAGGTACAACCATTGGGGAATTTTGAGAAACAGTTGGTAGCCATAAAACAAGTTGCCATAAAGCTATTTAAATTTTCAAAGTATTAACCATTTATAATTTAAACACTATTTCCAAGTGGTTAGACTATATTATATTCATTATTATAAATTATCAGGAAAATCCAATAAAAAAAAAACAAACAATAAAACAAAAAAAACATGTGGTTTCCTACATGCAACAACAAATCTAAAAAGCCGAGCCAATTAGGGAATCAGTGCCTGAAAAACTTGATTTTCGAAATCAAAGTTGGGGTCAAATTTCCTTTGGTACGGATACCTTGTAAATCTGAGCTGAATCGCAATGGGGATGCCCAGAAATGTGATTCTTCGAAACAATGACAACCAAAAAGTCTTACAATATCAGTTATGACCTCTGTCAAACACATAGTATGCAAACTTATCTAGAGCTGTAAAAGAGGAAAAATAGATTTTAATCCTTTAAAATGTTTTCTTATAATTCATGGCAGCCTACATACTTCATCCATTGGGACATGTTGTTAACTAATTCAACACTATACAAGGAAATACTTCTACAACCATTACAAAATTTCTTCACATTTGGTGTACAACACTTCATATACATGTAAGTCTCAAAAAACAATAAAACAAGGAAAAAATATGAAATGAACTACAAAAATACACAATAGAATTTGATCCACATACCTGACAGTGAATTTTCACAACTCCAAAAGGATGGATGTATGATCCAGCTCCAACAAGAGTATGGTCCAGCGCCAATATCCCAAACAACTCATTATGAACCACCTGGCTTTTGTCCCAACCATATCCAGGAAGAACTTCTCCTCCTGGAACCACCGATCTGTAAAAGCTCATAGGCAGTACCAAAATACAACAATAGAGAGATATGCATGGCAAAGTAAGGAATATATTTTTCACTTCCTCCAAATACCACTCGTGTTAGACCTCAATAGATGGAGATACTTTGTAGTTTTGTAATGATTTCAGATTTTTTTGGAAGAAATTGGATACTTTCCATATCTCTCCTTCTCACAATATTCCTCCTTTCCTCTTGGCATCATCCTCCTCTCTCCCTCAATTAAATATATGAGACTCATATATAGGAGGAGAAACCAATTCGTGTCATAAAGGAGGAGTAATATGCATGAATTGGATTCCATTTAGAGGAGTGTAACTTATGCCATTAAGGAGAGGCATGCATGCCTTATTTAAGGAGAGTGTAACCTATTCATTAAAGATAGTGCTAGTGGAATATTTTTTTACATATATTTAATGATTGTAAGAGGAATATGCCATTCTTTGATGAGAGCATAAAAGAAAGTGTAATCTAATATTTAAAATAGAGAGAGTTACATAGAGCCACGAGAGTCATGAAGGAGAGAGGTGTGAAGTGATTTAATAGATGAAGTTAATTTTTAATTCCCTTTTAATAAAATATCATAGACTCATAAATGATCATATTAATAATATTGAGGATTGAGTCCATATTGAACTATTAAGATTGATTAATGATAATTTAATTGAAATTCCTTCAATTGTGCTTGATTACCAATTTGTGCAAGGAAATTTACTATTTTTGGAAATTCATGCTTCACATGCTAGACATGACTTTATATTTTTATAAATTCATTCCAGAATTGTCAGATTGAGATTTTATTTAAGAAAATTTATCCATGAGTGGTATTTTTATTTCGAAGAATAGGGATTCCACACCGCTATTTCATGCATCTTCACTCCTTAGTAGATTGAGGACTCCGTGCCATTATCTACTCCAAAGATCCAAGATTCAAAAATTTGATCCTTTTACATATTTATGACTCTGGGCCCTAAATATACAATACTCCACATCTCTATATTTCTTGTATTTAGGACTCCACGCCCTAATTTCCATGCTTTCTCATTTACTGTGCTTCAAAACTCCTTTCTTTTTATGGTACTGCTTGTGAGATTTTACCCATTTTATGGTTCATTAGTAAGGCCTTGTTCGAAGACCTACACACATCAAAATCCCATAGATCAAAGGAATCATATGAATTTCATAATGAAATTAATTTTATCATATTTTAACAAGAATGGTGCATGACTTCCATAGTCATTCATAATTGAAAATCCTTGTTAGAAAATGACCAGGTGCACTACTATCCTACTCAGTACAATGTTAGACATATATATAATCATACAAGTCATGTATCATTCATAAATAATAATTTAACCATATGTTCCACATAACCATGAGCATCCATGGATCTATGTGTCTCAATTGAGGATCACCATCCATGTCATATACCTGATACATCAGTCAGATCTAGAAAGAGAAACATATGCATAACACCATATAAAAAACATAATAATATATACTACACATAAGAGAAAATACAACTGTATAAAACATTTTTCCTAAACCAATGATCAATCTTCCATACATAAACATAAGAGGAAATATAACTATGTATATAAAACATTGTTTCCCAATCGAGCGATGACTATGACACACACAAAAATAAGAGGAAATATAATTATGTATATAAAACATTGTTCTTCAATATAGTGATTAATATGCCATATATATAACTCATCAAAAATAACCTTTAATAGGAGTGAAAAAAATATACTAGGAAAAATAGGACACTACCATAAGTGACTAACCAAAAGTATAGACTGTAACAATAGTAGTAATCAAAGATAAGAGTTATAGAATATATTTTGAGAAAAGTTACCCCCCTCTTAATCTTGAAATTATGGCATTCTTTATCATTATTTTTTTCTACATAAACATCATGTCATACCAAGGGCTAGGGTTCTTTAGTTTTGCAAGAACAATCAACCCTATGGTTTTCTCTACAAAGCTTCTTTCTTATTCAAGCTCTTGATAAGGTTTTCAAACCCTAGGCATTCAAATATTTTAATACTAGAATATATCTGATACCTTCAAAGTTCAAAACCCTATATTTTTTCTTTACATCTTTTTGCAAGTTCAATGGCCTTTGATATCTGCAATAATTTCTAATTAACTACCATAAATTCTCAAACTCACAACAAAGAATCCTTAATAAGGTATCTTTATATGAGAACTCAATTACATATTGTTGTACCTTTTCTAGAAACACATCTATTTCAAGCTATTTTATAAATTTCTATAAAATAATTTAGCCTTAAAGAGGATCTCGGTCTCTTTAGAAATAGGTACCAAAGTATCTTGGAAAAAATAATTTGTATTCAACTTTTTCAACTTATGTACTAAATTCCTCGTGACTAGTTTTTTTTTTTTTTTTTTTAATATTGTGTTGTGAAAATAAATATTGTTGTTTCACGGGCCAAGGAGAAAATCTAAATAATATGTTGTGGGAAGAATTATTTTTGTTTTGTGGGCCAAGGCACAAGTTAAATCATTGTTTTTTAATAGTTTCTATCCACATCCTAGTAATATCTTATCTTCCAATGTAATAAATGATCAACAATGTTAAAATAAAATTTGCATCAAACATGTTAGAGAAAATTATTCGATCAACTTCACATTCATAAAAATCCATTAACAAGAAAATCTTATGTAAAATGATTCACTTTATTTGATAATGGTTTGAGGTTATTCTCGAATCAAAATCATACCAGATATTTCTCCAAAGAGGAAACTAGAGTTGGTATTCTTAAAGATTGAACCACTTCTCACAATGTAGGTGAATTTCAGTTTGTTGATGGGTCCCATTAATAGGTATATTTTGAAGTTCATTATTATATCATCCAACCCTTGAAACTATCCTTTTCTCACATTAATTCACATTTTTAGTCATAATATGCTTAGTAAGAAGACTAAAAGGTGTTTTTCATATTGTGTGACCTAATGTAATTGAATTATAAGAAAAAGAAGCATTTTTGAGGGATTTACTATGCAGGGGATTGATGGAGATAACCAACGGAGAATAGATGGGGATTTTCCAACTCCTTAACTCACCAACTCATCTTGGGATCACAGGGTCCTCACTCATGGCTTGAATTTACTAGCAGCCAAGGGAATCCAATTATACGTGAAGATCAAGGAGGACCAGATCCAAAATTATCGAGATCTTAGAGGAATCACTACTCTTTTAAATGGAGTTTCCATCAACTACCTTTTTGTATAAATAAACCAATATAAAGGCTCATTAGGATTCAATTTTGTGTTGCAACTAAGAGTAGCCACTGAGCCTAATGCTTGAAATTTTCATTCTTAACTTTCATATGATGTATTAAACTATTATTTTTTGTTAATGAAAGGGTTTACATTGATCTATATCTGATTTAGTTTTAAATGGATGAAAACCTTGAGTTTGGGCCCAACCCAAAGGTTGTAATCCCTCCTTTCTATTTCCTTCTTGTTGTTGTTTCAAAGAATTTCATGTCCTTATCTTCTTTCAGTAAATTTTATGTTATAAAAGGTCATGATTGTAGGCTTTCCTATCACCCCTCATATGGGAAGAGTGACTGGAATGATTCAAAATCACAATCCAAAAATATTTGTTTCTGATTTCTTGGAAACCGATAGCTATTAGGTGTGATATTTTTGCATGCTTATTCTCTGAAAATTAGGAGTTAGTGTCATTAGTTTAATTATCATACTAGTGTTATGAGATAGAATAACTTTTAATCAGATTCAACTCATATTTTCCATGTTAATTTATTGCACTCTATTATTTGTCACTTGATGCATGTATTTGACTAGCTGGAGGGGTTTTGTTAATCTATAGGGGTGGGCATACCTTCCCACATTCACTTGGACTTTTCCATCCTCCTCATAGGCACCTAATGCTTATTCCAACCATTGTACACAAAGGAACTCAGTCAAGGAAAATAAAGGACACTCTAGGCATCAACTTTGGTGCGAGATGGACCTCTTAGGGGTAATAGGCTTGGCCAAGGGGTTCTCACAACCTTAATTCATCACCTTCTACCTTAATTCACCTTATTCCATCTCTAAGACACTATTTACATCCTTAAAAAACTCTCAAACCCCCCCTTATAGCAAAACAAGTCCTCATGTAGCAATATAGGCCCTCTTGTACCACCTGCTGTAGCAGTGGTCTTTTCAACTGGTTTTTCTCTTGAATTTGATCCTAGCCTAGTTAAGTTGAATAATAGTCCCCAAATTTTGACTTTATGATTAAGGAATACTATCAGGCCACTCTAGCCTCCCCATTTCCTCACTGAAACCATCACATAGAGAAAAAGAGTTAGAATTAATTTTTTTTTCATGGGCATGTTAAAAATTAGATTCGTTATTTTTAAGAAAATGTGAATTATATCAATGATGTATAAAAATGGGTTTTTATTTGATTAAATGCTTCAAGTAGAGTAACATTATTTAATTTTTCAAGTAGACTATCCCTTTCTCTTTCATGCAATGTCAATTAGCATTTGCATTTGTATGAATGCCATTTTCACTTTTGTAGTTAGGATCGGGTTTGATTATACTTCCATAATAAGTTTTCACTATAGTTAGTTGGATGAATGGTCTATGAAAATCTTGATTTGATTTCATGAATGAGGGTGAAATTATTAGAACATAACATATTGTGCATGTACCACTATCATCTCTAAGTTTCTATGAACCCTAGGTTGATAATTTGAGTTGACGAGCCCTTAAGAGTTGCAACATTCTTGGTGCAATACTAGGGCTCATCAATTTTTGGCATCATTGTCGAGGAGGTGTCTAAGTAGGTGTTGTTTCTGCTTAAGAAATTCTTGTTTTCTATTTTTGATCAATATTATTCCATTCAAAAAGTGATAAATTAAAAAATTAACTTACTCTTTCATGCTTCATAGGAGTAGGGATAACAAAGGAAAATTCTTACCAAAAAACACGTCATTCCACTTCAGTGGCTATGAAATTCTCTCTCTAACTATAAGGGAGTTACAGGACACTCTAGGTAAGAAAATTTAAATTTTTAATGAATGTGTAGGAGAAGAATAATCTATCCAACCTACCCAAACTATGGGTGAAACCATGAACAATGAGATTTTCCCTATGAGAGAAAATAATGGAAAGGATAGATTGAATAATATAAGCCTTGTTTCCCTTCCACATTTCCATGGCCTAACCTATGAGGACCCTGACACCTTCATGTTTGATTTGTTTGTTGCCTATAGGACATATGAGTTTTCCTATAATGAAAAAATTATGAATTTGTTTCCTTCTACCCTTAAAGATGCAACCTTACGCTAGTTTATGGGTCTACCTGGGCTTAAATGTAGTAATATTTCAATGAAAAATATGGAGACAATCATAAGTCCAAATAAAAAAAGGTGTAAATATTTAGGATGACCCTTGGACCTGATGAATCCCTAGAGGACTATGAGGAAATATTTCAACTCAATTATAGGAGGGTCAACTGTACCCTTGATCCTGAGTCACTCCAGCCAGTTTTTCTCCGAGGGATCTAGGAATAGGTGATGGAAACCCTAAACATGCTATCTCAAGGAGATATATACCAATTACCTTTTGATGAAATCAAAAATTTATTCAAGAACCACCGTAGGGCTACTAGGAAAAAATGGTAGGTATAGGGAAAGCTTGGTCAATTCCTCTCCCTACACAACATCCATCAAGCATGAGATAGGGAATATGTTGGAAGATTTAAAGAGTAAAATGTTGCATACTTTTTGCCTAAAAATGAATACTATTCAAATCAAAATAATGTAAGAGGAAGAAGAAATAGAATTTTCTATATTCTTCTTTAGATGTACTAAAATACACCCAAGGAATTAATGGCCACTAAATGTCATAGAAGTACGCCTAGTCTATGAAGAGAACATGGAAAAAAAAAATGTACCTCTCTACGAGGCCTAAAGATTTTATACTGGGGAGGAGTAGAGATTGGGTTAGAGAATTTCTTCTTCATTAATGAAAGGATACCCCCAGGGCATTAGCCATATCAACAAGGTAGGAAAGGTGCGCATTATCCTCACTACAATCAAAATTAGAATGCACCTTTCCAGCCTTGGTACCCTTCCACTCATCCATCATGGTATAAAATTCCTCCTTGTCCTTATGCTACTTCATATCCTCCTCAGCCTATCAACCATAATTTTCATCCATATCCATCCCAATATTCCCAATGGGGTAACCCCTCACTAGGGCGAAGGCATCAAACAAACTAGCCTCTTGCTTTACTTCCTCCATCCCAATCTCAACCACAACTGACCCATACAACTCCACCCAATCAATATCAAATGCCTCTTCAACCCAATTTTAAACCAAAAAATAAGCATGCACAAAAAGTATACAATGTAGATACATCCTATCCGGCTTATGCTTTGGAATTCCAAGAGATAAACCTTTGGTCTCAGAATTTTCTCCCAGATAATCACCCACCTTCTCGAGCTCAAGATTTGGGGGAAGAGAAGGAATAAAGTGTAACTTATTTTAGTGCACTCCCCTATCCTAAAGGGTTGGTCATGTTGAAAATGCAGCAAGATGATGGAGCTTAGTGAAATGAAGTCGCCTTCACTAAGTGGGCCCGCAGGCTATTTTTGGCGCAAAGTCTATTTTTAGACATATGGAGCATGGTCCAGGGGTTGCAGTATGTTATTATTGGAGTATTGGTCATGTTAGTAAAAATAGATGGACCTCTATTTTTAGACATTTAGGTCGAAGTCTATTTTTAGACTGCCTACCCTAAAAATAGAAAAGTCAAATATTATTTACCCTTAATAATATTTGGACTCTAAACTTCAGTTTACTCTCTTGGAGCACTTCAGTTCAAGCTACAGAAGTGGCTCATGCATATGAAAGAGGAATTACACTATTCCTAGGGCTTTGGTGAGCTCATTCATGGTTGACTTCAGTTAGGACTTCAGTGGCAGAAGTTTGGTGGAGTTGATGAGACAGTTGGTGGAGTTGTGTTCGGTTTAACTTAGTTGAACTAGTTGAGATTAGTTTAACTAGCTAATCAACTAGTAATGAGTGGAGTTAATTAAATATTATTTAATTCACTAATTATTAACTCATTATTCAACTCAAGAACACATCATTTCACTACAGTGCATGGACAGTTCAGTGGAGACCAGTGAAAGAGGTAGATGAAAGGGTAGAGATAGCTATCAGTTGTGACATCAGTTGTGCATGAGAATTGCACCACACTTGGAGGAATTTCCCATGATGATTGTGCTATCAAGCCAAGGATATTTTAACCTTGGATCTCTCATTTAGACCAGCCTTTATTGCGCAATAGAGGCAGCCAATTAGTGGATGTGTTTTGAACCTGTGACTTGTTCAAAGCCAAGCTATTTTGTGTGTAACTTTATGAGATAGTACTGAGTACTTGTGAGGAGTATTGTGCTATGTAATGTTACATGTTTTCTCCATTATAATATACACAATAGCTGAGTGGTTTTCAGCTATAAGCTTTCCCCATACATACTGTGTAATGTGTGTGATGTTTTGATGATCTTTTGATTGCATACCGCTTGTTTTATTTCCGCATGTGTGATGATCTGAGTGGAAGAGATTATGTGTTGCATATGAATTCGAATTGATATGTGATCAGGATAATCTCGGTGGATAAATCTTCTTTATTTAGAAAATTTCTACATGGTATCATAGCTATTGAAGCAGATATTGATCATCACAGTGATTACAAACTTATTTCAGTAAACAGAGTCCACATGTGGGCCAGGTAGCCTCTGGATCCATCCTTTCCTTTGAAAGGAGATATATCCAGTAAATGCCCCTGCAGTCGATCTCTATGCTAGAAATAATTTTTCTCACAGATCAAGATCGGTTGAGCTTTGAGCTTGGAATTCGAATTTTGCAGCAGTTTTGTTTTCTTTGTGACGGAGTTGAAAATGTCTTTCAACGGTTTGCGACTCGAATATGCTCTTGAAGGGAGTTCGAATTATGTTGCATGGAAGGATCGCATGGAGGCAGTATTAGAATATAATGGACTGAAGGAGTTCATAGATATGGATGTCCAAAAGCCCACTAATCCTACTAAAGTCGAAGCTTGGCAAAAGATGATGGCGAAATGTCGAAGGATTCTGTTGGAGGGTGTCAAGGATCATATTGTATCCAACCTGCATGGAAAAGCTTCTCCATATTTAATGTGGAAAGCTTTGATGGATCTATTTCAGAGTAAGAGCGACCAAAGGAAGATGGTGCTCAAAGATAAGCTCAGAAACATCAAGATGGAGAAAGGCGACAGTATCACCAAATACCTCACGAAGTTCACTCAATGCAGAGATGAGATGGGAAGTGTGGGGATGACTTTCAAAGATGAGGACATGGTGGACCTAGCTCTCCTTGGTCTTCCGAAGGCTTGGCATTCATATCAAGATAGTGTCAATGGTCGGGAGAAGTTGTCTGGATGGGAGCGCCTTTGGGCAGATATCATGCAGGAGGAGATAAGGAGGACTACCAGGGACGGATCTTCATCAAAGGTATCTGATGAAGAAAATTGTGCTTTGGCTGCCAAAGAAAATAAGGGGAAGAGAAAGAAGGCTTCTCATTCTGGTGCGAAAGGCAAGAAGCAAGACATGTCCAAGTTGAAGTGTTTTCACTGTCACCAGCACGGACACTATGCCACGAATTGTTCGTAGAAGAAGAAAAATAAGAAGGCTGCCGGATCTGTAGCGAGAGAGGCATTGGCTTCTCATTTCGAACTAGATTTTTCACTGATCGCATGCTTGGTTTCAAGTGTGGCGAGATCAGTTTGGTTCTTGGACAGTAGTGCGTCATTTCACATGACCGGAGATCGAGATCTGTTTTCAGATCTGGAGGAAAAGGATCTTGGAGTGCACATCGAGATGGGAGATGATGGTAGATACAGTGTGACTGGTATCGGTACCATTTCCTTTGAGAGGGAGTCTCGTAAAAATTTCATATTGAAGGAAGTTTTGCATGTTCCAGGATTGATGAAGAACTTGATCTCTGTGGCGATGTTGGAAGACAAGGGGTATGATGTGGTCTTCAACGAAGGAAAATCTTTCCTGTGCAGTAAGACTACTGGTGAGACTCAGAAGATAGGTGTTTGAGTCAAGAACCTTTATCAGTTGCAAGTAGATGGCTGCGCAGCAATGGCATGCAAGGCGGGAGAAGTGGTGAGCCGGGATGATGAGGGCGAACTGTGGCACAGGAGATTGGGCCACCTTCACCATGGAGCTTTGAAGATACGGCAACATATTTCTACTGGGCTTCCTAAGGGCACTCTTGCACAGTCAAATCAGTGCAAGGGGTGTACTTTAGGGAAGTATGTGAAAGCCACCTTTCACAAGAAGGATAGTCGCGCCACGACGATCCTTGAGAGTGTTCACACAGACGTGTGTGGTCCTTTCTCTGTAGCTTCGACAGCAAAGAAAAAGTACTATGTGATATTTTTTGATGATTTCTCTCGGAAGTGCTGGATTTTCTTCATGCAGAAGAAGAGCGAGACATTTTCTAAGTTCTGTGAATTCAAGGTGCTGGTAGAGAAAGAATCGGGGAAGCATGTGAAGGCTCTTAGGAGCGACAATGGTGGTGAATTCATCTCAGCTGAATTCAAAGAATTTTGCAGCGCAGAAGGGATTCGGAGAGAGCTCATCGCACCCCATAACCCACAGTAGAACGGGGTGGCTGAGCGGAAGAAAAGAACGATCGTGGGTACTGCGCGGGAAATGTTGCATGATCAGGGCCTACCCTTTCACTTGTGGGCTGAGGCATGCAATACAACAGTGTATGTGCAGAACCGTTTTCCTCACAAGGTTCTTGGCATGAGTACACCGGAGGAGGCGTTTTCTGGCAAGAGGCCTGATATTTCTCATTTGAGAATTTTTGGCTCACCTGTCTACATGCTTGTGACGAAGGATGCCAGAAAGAAGCTGGATCCGACCGCAGAGGTTGGAATATTTGTGGGGTACACTGATATACCTCACAACTATAGGGTGTATTTGTCAGACAGTCGCAAGACTGTTGTGCGACAGGATATCAAGTTTCAGGAGGAGAAAGCCATGCAGTGTTCACTTGAGAGGGAGCTACACTTGCATGCAGATGAGGAGCTGTTAGTTCCTAAGGAGGAGCTTCAGGATGTGTATCAGCCACAAGAGGAAGTTCAGGAGGTGGAAAAAACCACCCATGCAGCACCAACCATCAGAGGGCGCAAGCGCACTACAGAAGCTGAGCGACTGGCAGGACCACCTACAGCACAACGCAGACAGAGGCAGTCACCGGATCGGTACACTGGATACATGGCTCTTGTGAGTCAATGTGTCGTGACAGAGCCATCCTCTTTTGAGGAAGTTGTGGAGGAACTCACATGGGTAGATGCCATGATCGAAGAATATGATTGGATCGTCAGAAACAGTGCATGGGAGATTGTCCCAGGATCGGAAGGGAAATCAATGGTGGGTTCACGATGGATCTACAAAGTGAAGCAGGTGGCTGATGGGAGTGTGGAGAAGTACAAGGTGAGATTTGTCACCCGTGGCTTCTCACAGATCGAGGGGATCGATTATGAGGAGACCTTTGCACCTGTCGCAAGGTACTCTTCCATACAGACGATCATTTCTCTCTCAGCGCAGATGGGATGGCACATCCATCAGATGGATGTGAAGACTGCGTTCCTCAACGGAGTCATTTAGGAGGAGGTGTACATAGAGCAGCCTGAAGGTTTCGAGATCTTCAGCAGTGAGTCGCATGTGTGCCGACTCAAGAGAGCACTGTACGGGCTGAAGCAAGCACCTCTTGCTTGGTACACACGGATTGACAGTTATTTCACCGGGCTTGGATTTTCCAAGAGTGAGGCGGATCCTAACCTGTACCAGATTGTGGTGGAGGGGAAGTTGTTGATCATTTTACTGTATGTAGATGATCTGATTTTTACGGGTGATGAGCTGTTGATACTTTCATGCAAGGAGGACCTTGCTAGAGAGTTCAAGATGAAGGACTTGGGCCTCCTTCATTATTTCCTGGGATTGGAGATTTGGCAACGCAATGGAGGATTGTTTTTTTCTCAGGGCAAGTATGCCTGGGAGATTATGGAGAGGTACAACATACATGGCTGCAAGCCTGTTGACACTCCTCTTCCTAGTGGTTGGAGGAAGGAGGATGCTACTTCAGTGGAGGTAGTGGATGCCACTGTCTATCGACAGTTGGTGGGGTCGCTTATGTATCTGGTCAATACACGACCCGATATATGCTATGCTGTTAACCAGCTTTCACAAGCTATGGTTAAGCCTACCAAGCTCTTTTCGAAGGCAGGAAAGCATGTATTGTGTTATCTTAGTGGCACATCGGGATATGGTCTATGGTACAGACAAGAGGATGAAGCGAAGCTTTTTGGCTTCACTGATGCAGATTGGGCAGGGAGCCCAACGGACTGGAAGAGCACATTTGGAGGAGTTCTCAGCATTGGGTCAACATCAATTTCCTGGTACAACAGGAAGCAGAGATTCGTGGCACTCAGTTTAGCAGAGGCCGAGTACATGGCAGCAAGCTTGGCTGCATGCGAGGCTGTTTGGATGAGGAAGATCCTCGTTGGATTGTTCGAGTTTCATTTGGAGCCTACAATGATTTATTGTGATAACCAGAGTTGCATTAAAATCTCGGCTAATCATGTATTTCATGATAGATCCAAACACATCGACATCAGGTACCATCATATCAAATATTGTGTTCAGTGGAGAATCATGATGCTTTCATATGTTCCCACGGAGGATCAGGATGCCGACATCTTGACGAAGGCGCTCACCAGGAGCAAGTTTGAATTCCACAAAGGCAGGATAGGGGTTGCAAATAATCCATATCTTGCTGAGAGGGAGTGTTTAAAATGCAGCAAGATGATGGAGCTTAGTGAAATGAAGTCGCCTTCACTAAGTGGGCCCGCAGGCTATTTTTGGCGCAAAGTCTATTTTTAGACTATGTCTATTTTTAGACATATGGAGCATGGTACAAGGGTTGCAGTATGTTATTATTGGAGTATTGGTCATGTTAGTAAAAATATATGGACCTCTATTTTTAGACATTTAGGTCGAAGTCTATTTTTAGACTGCCTATCCTAAAAATAGAAAAGTCAAATATTATTTACCCTTAATAATATTTGGACTCTAAACTTCAGTTTACTCTCTTGGAGCACTTTAGTTCGAGCTAAATAAGTGGCTCATGCATCTGATAGAGGAATTTTGCTATTCCTAGGGGTTTGGTGAGCTCATGCATGGTTGACTTCAGTTAGGACTTCAGTGGCAGAAGTTTGGTGGAGTTGATGAGACAATTGGTGGAATTGTGTTCGGTTTAACTTAGTTGAACTAGTTGAGATTAGTTTAACTAGCTAATGAACTAGTAATGAGTGGAGTGAATTAAATATTATTTAATTCACTAATGATTAACTCATTATTCAACTCAAGAACACATCAGTTCACTACAGTGCATGGACAGTTCAGTGGATACCAGTGAAAGAGGTAGATGAAAGGGTTGAAATAGCTATTAGTTGTGACATCAGTTGTGCATGAGAATTGCACCACACTTGGAGGAATTGCCCATGATGATTGCACTGTCAAGCCAAGGAGATTTGAGCCTTGGATCTCTCATTTAGACCAGCCTTGAATGCGCAATAGAGGCAGGAAATTAGTGGATGTGTTTTGAACCTGTGACTTGTTCAAAACCAAGCTAGTTTGTGTGTAACTTTATGAGATAGTACTGAGTACTTGTGAGGAGTATTGTGCTATGTATTGTTACATGTTTTCTCCATTATAATATACACAATAGCTGAGGGGTTTTCAGCTATAATCTTTCCCCATACATACTGTGTAATGTGTGTGATGTTTTTATGATCTTTTGATCGCATACCGCTTGTTTTATTTCCGCATGTGTGATGATCTGAGTGGAAGAGATTATGTGTTGCATATGAATTCGAATTGATATGTGATCAGGATAATCTCGGTGGATAAATCTTCTTTATTAAGCAAATTTCTATAGGTCAACCCTAACCTGTACTCCCCATAAGAGGTTCAATTTTTTGGAGAATTGAATAATTTACATGTGAAGATAACCCTTATCGAGGCCATTAAATATTTTCCCATTTACAATAATATTATTGAGAAAATAATGTTCAAAGGGCCTGGGAGAAGAATAAGAGATGCCCCCACCATCAATGTTCTTGGACAAATACCTGATATGATGCTTAGGAGGGGGATCTTCCGAAATTACCTAGACCCTGGTATCCAAATAGTGGATGTGCACATCGATGGAATTGTGGTCCCAAATACCTTGACAGATATTGTTGTTGTAATCACTGCAATGATTGGGGAAACCATTTCAAAGTTAAATCTCCAAGGGGATTTGAGAAATATGAGCACAATGTTAATGTAGGTTGTAGATAGATCCGCAATAGCTCCTCAAGGAATTATTCAATGTCTCATGGTCTCCATTGAATCCTAGTAGTACCCCAATGATTTCTTGGTCCTCCATATAAAAACCATGTTTAGTGGCTATCCTCTCATCTTAGGAAGACCTTGGTTGTCCATTGTTGATGCCTACATTATTTATAGGGATCAAACCATGACTACTAAAAATGGATATTTATAAAAACAAATTCTATTTTATCCTCCTTCTCATCCCTCCATTGAACATGATTTACCCTTATGGTTAGAGGATGAGGAAGGGGATGAATTGTATCAGGCAACCCCCTACCCAGTCTTCACATTGGAAACTATCACAGGGGGAGGGAAACTATATGAAGATGACATTATTGACCATACCTTACAGAATCATCCTCCCACTCCCATACCAGTTGATGAATTGCTGAAAGAATCCAAGAGTAGTCATTGGACTAATTTGTGTTATTTTTCCTAAATATAAACCCCTATATTTTTGTTGATCAAGAAGAAAAATTATGTAATGTGTTAAGGAAACACCAGGATTATTTTTCTTCAGATTATAAGTAAATGAAAGGCATGTATCCCTCAGTTTGTACTCATCATATTTACATCAAAGAGGGATGCAAGCCTCTACAACAACCGTAGAGAAGGATGAACCAAACTCTTAAGGAAATTGTGAAAGGGGAATTACAAAATATATTGGATGCAGGGTTCATATAGCCCATTTCAGACAATGAGTGGGTGTCACCTCTTGGTTTATTCCCAAATAATAATTGGAAGTTTATAATTTGTGTTGATTACCAAGAATTTAACAAATCTACAAAGAAGGACCATTTTAATTTTCCCTTCATTGACCAAGTCCTAGATGGCCTTGCAAGAAAGAAAGTATTCTCCTTCCTAGATGGATTTAGTGGATACAATGAAATTCAAATCAGCCCTGAATACCAAGATAAGACCACATTTACACCTCCTTGGTGTACCTTTGCTTATAGAGTCCTTCCATTCAGTTTGTGAAATTCCCTTGCTACTTTTCAGAGGGAATTATAAGTATATTTGTTGAAATTGTTCATGAATATATTGAGATATACATGTATGATTTAAATCCTTATGAATGTGAATTCCAGGAAAATATTTCTAATATATGCAAAGTATTTAAAAAATGTGTTGAAATTAATTTCTCATTAAGTCCTGAGAAATGTGAATTTTTAATGAATTTAGGGACTTTCCTTGGCCATTCTATATCCAAGGAAGGGATACACGTTGACCCAAAAAATATTTTGATCATTAAAAGGGTACCTATCCCTCAAAAAAAAATATATGTAATGAGTTTCCTTAGATTAGCTGGGTATTATAGAAGGTTCATTAAATATTTTAGTAAATTGGCTTCAACCTTGTTACACCATTTTTCGGTCATCTAACTTATTATCATTAGATGGACCCAAGTACACCATGTAAGACCAGTTTTACCCTAAGTAAAACTGCTTTCACTATGTTAAAACAGGAAACCCCAAAAGGAAATATTAAACAAACCCATATTTGTTTGATTTTCCTCATGGAATAATTAATTAAACCATAATTTAATTATTATTCCCAGTCACGTTTAACCCAAAATCAAAGAAATTAATTAGATAAACCTTTATTTATCTTATTATTTTCTAGGAATAATCATTTAAACCTTATATAGATGATATTCCTCGTTAAATATGACCAAATCACCCACAAATAATTAAATAAATCACTATTTATTTAATTATCTTTCAACCACCTCCTTAAATAATTAAATAAATCATTATTTGTTTGATTATCTTCTAACCACTTCCTTAAAAAGATAAATAAATCATTTATTTATTTATTTTTAACAAATTAAGGGATTTGACCGAAGTCAAATACCTTTTCCCTCCAACAAATATAATAAAATATTCCATAAAAAGTGGATCTAGATCTGGTTAACCCATGCACCAAGATCTATAATGACCCAATATTTTGTTATAAATAGGAGGGTTTTTCCTACCATTCTTCACCTTTTGTTGCCTATTAGATCACTCTGGATCTATACACTTGGTCCCATTTTTCCATCATTTGCTGTGTGAGCTCCCATTGAGCTCTATTCTTTGCATTGGGTTTTCTACACCAACAAGAGAGAGAAATCTTAGATCTGAAGTGCCGAGGACTTCCAAGAACCCATCCCACTGAGGAGAATTGGATACACCTTCTTGTTTTCCTCCCAGGTGCCCCATTAATATAAAAATTCTTTCAAAAATTGTTCTTGTCTTGTCTATTGGTATATGGAGCAAACCCTTATTTTTTTTGCTTAATGTCTTTCCATGCATAGATCTGGTTTTTTGCAGCTCTTTTATGTCTAACTAACCGCAGATCTGAAGATATTGGCAGCCACTTTTGTTGTTAGGGCTATTAGTTATGCGTAGCTAAAGTGGTCCTTTTTCGTACACTTCAACAAAGGATTCATACTAACAAGCCCTGTTTGTACTACTAGCTAAAGATTCATATTTTTCTTTGACAAACAACTATCAAGAAACCTTCTAAGTAATAAAAGAAAATATGACCACAACACCTATCCATAGGGGTCCTAATTGGGAATTATCGTTTCATATACACACATATGCCTCAAACAATGTGGTAGGAGTTGACTTAGGACAAGTAGGAGAAAAGTTTCCTTCTGTTATCTATTTCATCAGTAAGAACCTTTCTAAATATGAATTAAATTATATTATCACTAAAAATGAGCTCTTGGTTGTGGTTCATTATTTGAACAAGTTTAGGAATTATATCACTATTTATCAAACCTTCGTTCAAACTATACCATGAATCCATTAAGTATTTAATGAATAAACCAAATGTCAATGCTAGGGTAATTAGATGGTTGCTATTATTGTAGAAATTTTATTTTACTATTGTTGATAAACTAGGAAAAGAGAATGTGTTTTCATATTTCTTGTCAAGACTAACCCTACCTATAGGAAAGGAATAAATCATAGATGATCAACATCCAAGTGAATATCTCTTTCCCATCTCAGTGCTTTCTCCTTAGTTTTATGATATAGCAAAATATTAGTTTTTTGGGAGGCTCCCTCCTAACCTATCCTCTAAGGAAAAAAGCAATATTGTTAGCAAAAGTGCCCCATTTACTTATATTGGGGGAATTATTTTCAGATTGGGGAAAAATGAGATCTCGAGAACATGTGTGAGGAATGAAGAGCTCTTTAATATCCTCTCAGCATGCCATGATGGACCCTGTGGGGTCCACTTTGCTGCTGAGAGGAAATCCTTCAAATTTCTATAATCAGGTTATTATTGGCCCAGTTTACATTACGATGCAAGGAGCTAAACCACAAGGTGTGATTAGTTCCATAGGATGGGTAATCAAACACCCAAGGATGAAATTTCTTTATAAACTATAGTCACTCTAGAGCCATCTGAAAAGTGGGGCATGGATTTCTTTGGGACTATTCATCCCCCTTAAGGAAATAATAGATATATCATTGTATGCACTAATTTCTTGACAAAATGGGCTAAAATAGAAACAGTAAAGGAAATAATTGAGAAAAAGGTGGTTGAATTTCTAAGGGAGAACATCTTCTACATATTTGGTTTTCCAAGGGATTTAGTCATGAATAAAGGAGCATAATTTAAATCAAGTCTAATTGAATATCTTATGAGGAAAAACCACATCAAGAATACGACATCTACTTCTTATCACCCTCAAGGAAATGGGTAGGTGGAAGTCACAAAAAAATAACTGGAGAGAATTCTTACTAAGGTTGTTAGTAGCAACAAAAAAATTGGGTAGATAGACTTATAGAAGGCACTTGGGCCTACAACACGACTTGGAGGACCAACACTGGATTCAATCCATTTGAGCTTGTCAATGAAATAACGCCCCATTTTATATTGAATTTGAGTATAACACCTTGAGGATGGTAGCTCTATTATAATTGGACCTAACTACATCACAACAGGAGATGTCACTCCAAATAAATTGTCTAGATGAATTTAGGATGAAATCTCTCTTGCATGCTGCGTTAATCCAACTACAAAGGAATAATTTTCATGACAATAACATCAGAGAGAATAATTTTCAAGACAGATATTTGGCCCTTTTTTATGATTTTGTATTCAATGATTTCAAGGGAAAGTTAATGAAAATATGGTTGGGTACCTACCTAGTAAAGCAGTGTCATGAAAATGGGTTTGTCGAGATAAAAAAAATTGATGAGGAATGTATTCCCTTACTTTTCAATGGTTATAGGTTGAATTTTTGTAAGAGACCTTTCAACCAAGGAAGATTTTTTCAGTTCAGTCAACAGGGAATTAAATGTGATTGGGAGGCTAATAACCCTTAGTCCACCAAATTTTTAAATAAAATAAAGTAAGAAGGCCTATTTGAAAACCTCCATGAGGCATATGAGGCCAAATCCATGGCTGAAAACCTCTCTGAGGTAGCCCACGAGAAAAAAAAAAAGAGAAATAAAAAACAAAACATAAAAGGTGAAAATATCCCCAGATCAACACCTCCTCTGAGGTGCCTGCCATAGGCTTGTAGGATGAAAACCTTTGCAGAGGCAATGTGCATGTCTTGAAAAAATGGAAAAAGAAAGAACACAAGGAAAGAGTTATTACACTACTTTTTCTAACATATTTTTCTTTGCAAGACTCCAAACAATAGAAAGATCCATGGATACAAGATATAAATCTACAAGTGTATTCCTCCATTTCTATAGCTAGACATTTAATTTCGTAGTCTTCACTCACATACCTACCTCTCTCCATCATCCATCAAGAAATAGAATCAAAATTTTCCTCCCCATTGTGATGTTATAGGAGCAGTCTATAATGCTACAAGAGGAGCCTGTAATGTTGCACGAGGAGCCTGAAATGCTACAGGAGGAATACATGATGGGAAAAAGAGACAAAAGGTGATTATTTATTTAGTTAATGTTGAGATATGTCCACTAATATCAATCTCATCACCCATCCAATCCATATAGCCAAAGATAGCTCAAATTTCCACTTTGTCATACATCTAAAATAACAGAAAAATACTTTCTTTTCCATTCTTCCACCACCTACACCACTTCCTCATGATCCTAATATTTTTCTCATACCTTCCATGACATTCTCTCAATCCAACATGAAAAATGAGGTCTTAAAAGAGGGATTAAGAGACTTCTAAAGGAAAGAGACTCCTCTTGTAGTACCCTATACATACACAACATAACTCCTTTTCACTTCTTTCTTTCACAAATAAAGAAGAAGGTCCAGCCACCCTGAGAATCATGGATCCATTTATGGAATAAGAAAAGAGGGACATCATTCTTAGGAATCAGTCTCTCCACTACACTAGCAACAAATTGGAGACTAGAAAAGAACCTGCTTAAAAAAAACTTATTAATCAAAAGATCATAAAGTTATGTAGACTCATACAAAAAAAAGAAAATAAAATCAACACCCTCAAGGTCACTATGTTATGTGGTATAACTCCTACATGCAAGCATCTCCAACAATTCAATCCATAGATAGGCTCAAGTATGACAAACCTCACCTCTTCCCTATGCATATAATGCTAAAATACGTTAATGGCCGAGAAAGGAATTTTTATGGGCTCGATGTGAAAAAGTTAACTTTGCCACCCTTGACTAGTAAACTAAATTTAATTCAATCACACATGAAATGTGTAAAATTGAACTCAAGTGAGGTGGGGATTATGATCAGTGAGGGGATTATCACAAGGATCAGGTTAATTATTACTAGGAGTGGGGAAAATCGTTAAAAAACAGAATCTTGTGTATGATCCATGTCAAGAAAGCGCTATGATATTTTACCACAAAAGTTAATATTAATTACAAGGCTTGACTCCAGTTGCGTTGTCGATCATCTCTAGAAAAAACAGTTAGAGAAGGAAACACTAGTTCTATCAGACTACCTAAGGTGCCACCGAGCTACTTCAAACTACATTTGTAGGTGCTATAGGAGAAGCTACAAGAGGACCTATAGAAGGATTTGAAATTCTATATGAGGCCAAAGAAGAAACTACATGAGAGAATTAAAGGGAAAAAGGGAGCCAAAATGCCCCAAAGTTGTCCTCATACCCTCATGCACATGACAAAGCTATTTTGAAACAGAGTAAGTGGCTTTCTCCCTCTTTAATTTCCACACATTTGTATTGGAAATGCTTCCTGAAGTTAGTTAATTGTAATATACAATTGAGCAATAGTTCCTTTTGCAATTTTTTTTGTGTAAAGGAAAGATAGGGAAATAAAAATAGTTTTTTTTTTAATATAAATTCTAAGATCCTTCTCCCTCACTGATAAAAATGAAGTTTTTGTTGGAAATATGATGCTGAGTGTTGTCCTTGATGGCAACCCACTGAATGGAGATGAAGACATGCGACTGTTGACATGTGTTGTCCTTGATGGCAATCCAACTGATGAAGTTATTCTTGACTTGATGGACTTGGTAAATGATGTAAATCTGATGTGATATGTTGTTGAGTGTTGTCCTTGAAAGGCAACCCACTTGATGAAGATGATGAAAACTTACTTGATGAAGTTGTGCTTAAGAGAATGTGTTCCTAATGAAGAAAATATGATGTTTCTACAGTATGTACAGAAGGCTATGAAGAAAGGATTTCAGAATGTACTCAAAGTATGATGAAAAAGAGTATGTCTCTTGGTATACGCGGATTGGCCTAGGGGAAGTCGCGTATGCACGCGGAAAAGAACGTGCCAAGTCGCGTATGGGCTAAAGCGCTCAAAAGGTGCAAAACCAAGGGTAACCACCATGGTATTGACCCATTGTATTGGGTAATGATCCACCTAATTGACCCCGTCCAGGTAGTTTTGGGCTCATGGTATTGTTTTGGCCCATGGTATTGAAAAAGGGGCTCATGGTATTGAAAAAGGATAAACCTATATAAGGAGAACAAATTCATTGTGCATAACATGAGAGTGGGTGCAAGATGTCTGAGCTTGAATGAATACTTCTCTCTGAAGTATATCTGAATGGAAAGGGTTACACTTGAATGATAAATCTGAATGTATGATGCACCAATGATGAAGAAGGGAATCTAGATCTGAATTGCTCTTGTATTTGCTAGATCTGATTATGGAAGGCTTAGATCTGTGATGAGGCGAGCATCTAGGCGAACATCTGTCTGAAGCAAAAGGGTAGATCTGAACTGAATATCTGATCCGATGAAGTATGCTGCTCTGTAATGATTGAAGATCTATACGCTACTTCGCCGCGGAGGAAGCGCGTATATACGCGGCTTCAGCGAAGAGAAAGCGCGTATGCGCAATAAAATATACACTGAGGTATACGCTGTTTTGTGTGGACGGAAGCGCGTATATACGCGACATCAGTGAAGTGAAAGCGCGTATGCAAACTAGGGTTTGCTGAAGCAAGGGGTATGAAATATCTGATCTGTTCTGCTGTGTTTCTGCTATCTGATCTGTGTTGATATGTATTTGTTGGTGATGTATGTTTGGGCTTAAAAGTGTGGTTGGATCCAGTGTGAAAATTGATGAAACGTGGTCCAAGGTGGTGCTGAAGGTTGTAGCCTTCAGTCAGGGGGTTGTAGCTCCCTTCCAGGTGAGGCTGGTAAACGAGATCGGGGGGTCGTAGCTCCCTTCCAGGAGAGGCTGGTAAACGAGTCAGGGGGTTGGAGCTCCCTTCCAGGAGAGGTTGGTAAACGAGCGCAGGTGGGTGCCTGCGTGCTGGTCAAGTCTGCGCCAGCACATATGTTGTTAGATGTTTTCTCTATAATAAAATATTGAAGGCTGAGCAACTGCAGCGGTGGTTTTCTCCCGATTTGGGTTTCCACCTAAAAATCCTGGTGTTCATGTGTGATCCTTTGTGTGATGGTTTATTCTGTTCTTACTGCACATGTTTATTGTTTATTGAACATCTGATGAATGAATGATGGAATAATATAAGTGAAGATTTAATGACAGATCTAGATCTCTGTGTATACGCTAGTTTCATAAAGGGGATCTGCGTATATACACTAGTTTACTGAAGGAAAATACCGTATGGGTTTTAAGGAATGAAAAAGTAAAAATATTTGATTATGCAGTAAATACTGATTCACCCCCCCCCCCCCTCTCAGTATTTTTCCCAACAATTGGTATCAGAGGCGGTCCTTGTGCAGAAGCTTGATCGCTTAAAGGAGATCCGTCGCAATGGGAAGTCAAGAAGGAGTAATGTCTATAAAGCCACCTTTATTCAATGGAAGCAATCTGATATTCTGGAAGGTACGTACAAAAGCATATCTGCAAAGTCTTGGTGCAGATGTATGGGCAATCGTGCAAGAAGGTTATCAATACCCGGCAAATATTCCTACTGATGCAGCTGAAAGAAAGAAGTATGAAATTAATTCCAAAGCAGTGAATGTCTTATTGGGAAGCATGTCTGAATTAGAATTTGCTAAAGTGATGCAGCTACATTCAGCAAAAGAAATATGGGACAAAATCATTCTAAGCTATGAAGGAGACACAAAGGTAAAAAGTGCAAAACTCCAAACTCTTAGAATTGAATATGAAAATTTGAAGATGCATAGTGATGAAAGTGTTGCCAGTTTCTTTCTTCATCTAGATGATATTGTAAATTGGATGAGAAATTTGGGTGAAACCATAACTGATACTACTCTGGTGGAAAAGGTCTTGAGATCTTTGACTTCAAAATTTGACTCTAAAGTTTCTGCTATTGAAGAAAGGCAAGATCTGCAAATGCTTACTATTGTTCAATTACATGGTACTCTGACTGCTTTTGAAATGAGACAAGGAGGTCCTTCTCAAATGAGAGAAGCTTCTTTTAAGGCATCTACAAGAGGAAAAGAAAAGGAAGTTGTCAAAGAATCCAGCTATATATCCGATGAAGAAGAAGCAAATTTCGTGAGAAAGCTCCAACTAGGTACTGGAAGATTCAAAGGAAAGCTTCCCTTCAAATGTTTTGAGTGTGGAAAGGTTGGTCACTATGCTGCTAAATGCCCTTATAAAGAAAAACATGGTAAAGGGAAACAATTTGAAAAGAGAAAGAGTTATTATGCAAAAGAAGATGATGATGAAGTGTCCAGTGAAGATGAAGAAGATTCTGACCAAGATCTGAAAGTGCTCATGGCTAAGAAGCAAAAGAAGAAGGTTACTCGAGGAAAGGAGATGCCTCAGAAATCATGTATAGCAAAAATTGAAGAAGATGAAACAGATTCTGACGAAGATCTACAAGCACTCATGGAAAAGAAGAAAAAGGAGAAGGCCACTTGTAATACTCTTCTTTGTGCAAACAATAGTAAAGATAGTGAAAGTAAAGTTGTGGATCTAGAAGAAGCTTTCAAGATTAAAGTTGAAGAACTACAAAGTTCATACAATAATAAAGAAACCATCTACAAAGAGATGATCTCACAAATGAAAGATCAAATAGAAATGCTGAGTGGACAAGTGGACAAGTATCAAAGGTTTCATACTTATGCATCCAATCGAATTAAAGATCTAGAAGCAGATCTTGAAAAATCAAGCAAGAAGAATGAAGGACTTGAAGCTACTATCATCTTTCTGCAAGCAGAGCTAGAAGCATCAAGTAAGGAAAATGAGGAACCTCTACAATCCTTTGAAAAGGAAGGCCTTGAAGCAGAAATTATCTCTCTCAAAGAAGATCTGGAAAAATCAAATAAGAAGAATGAAGAGCTGGAACAAACATGTGAAGAAAATGAAAATTGGCTGAAAGAAGAGATCCTAAATCTGAAGGATCAAGTTGAACATGGAAGAAGAAAAGAAGAAAGCATGACAAAGCAATGTCAAGACTTGGAGGTTGAGGTAAATATTCTCAAAGGTAAATTAGAAGAAAAGGTTAAACTTTTAAGGTTTCATGATAGTACTAATATCTTGGACAATATTCTGAGTAATCAAAGGTCTCCTGCTATCAAACATGGTCTTGGTTTCCATGAAACTGTTAAAGGAGAATCTAGCTCACAAGGAAGTGCCAAAAATTCAGAAGATGTCAATGCAAAACCTGATGTGTTGAAAGAAACAAAATATCAACCAACAATCATGAATTCTCAAAGGAATTCATTCAAGAACGTTGAATGTTTTAAATGTCATAATTATGGGCATGTTGCAGCCAATTGCAGAAGCAGAACAATTCAGCCACAAACAAACAGGTTCTACTCAGAAAGGTACTCTAGTAGCTTCAAGGGATATTGTTTTTCGTGTAACAAGTATGGACATAAAGCAACTGATTGTAAAATGAGGAAGAATAGAAATACTCATTATGATTCTTATGTTTATTTCTCTGACCACATGAGATGTTATGCTTGTAACAAGTATGGACATGTAGAAAAAGAATGCAGGATGAACAGATCTGGGAAAGTGGACAATTTTCAGCCCACAGTTGGAAAGCTCAAGCAAATTTGAAAAAAGAAGGAAGACCGATTAGAAACGTAGGGAATTCAGACCCTACTGCAGTCATCCGCTTCTGGAAGCTTACTTCTCTGATTGACTGCAGGAATAATGTGGGATACATTATGAGATTCAGTAATGTATCGTCACAAGGGGAGCAATGCATGATCACTCTCATGGTTGATTTGATTATTCTGGTTATATGTATTTCTGACAGTGCATCTGGTGTGAAGAAAAGACAGGAACAGAAGGTAAAATTGCAGGAGGAGATGAAGGTGTGAAATTTTCTATATTTCACTTTCCATACGCGGTTTCTATGAAACAAAGTCGTGTATACACGCGAGTTCCAGCTGACACAGCCGCGTATGCTTTGATGATAAGAAAATTTATCTGACAGCTGAAGATCTGAAGCAGAGGTCCAGGGGGAGCATCAGTCTGACTGCTGATGATTGCACTGTTAGCATCATTCTGGTTATACTTATGATAATGAAATGTTACTTGGTTATTTTTGTTGAAGATTATGGATGAAGCCTGGTTGCTTTATGATGAAGAGAATTCGTTGTTGAGATGAAAGTCTTATAATTCAGAGATGAGGACAGATCATGTAGAGATTGTTGCTGATGACTTGTTGTTGAAGGTGTTTCAGATTGCACAAGTTAAGGAAGAGCACTGGTTTAGGGGGAGCAGCAGGTTGAATACTAATGATTGCATTGTTGGCAATATGACTGCTTATTATTTGGTTATTGTGATACTCATGCTCAAAATGATGATGACTTAGTACATGGATTATTGTGATGAGACTTAGAGCCCTGGTTGCTGATAAGTATCTTTTGTACTCACACATGGATGAGTTGGATGTCATTTGATTCAGAAATAAATCATGCAGAGTTTGTTACTATGGTTGAGAGATCTTTTTCCTACATATATTACTTCATGTCAAATTTTGAAGATCATGGTGATGTTGGACCACACGGATGATTGCTTGACACCTATATGAAGATGTTGTTCTGGTATGAAAATCTCTCTTGGAAAGTTATTATTGATGCTGCAAAGAATCTGAAGGCTTGGTTACTATTGTACTGATGCCACAAGCATTGGATGACACTTGAAGACACAACTACACCATTCTATCTATCTGTAGTCCAGGGAAGCATTCAAATGTCTCAGAAAGAAGCTGAACACTGTCTTTGCCTTACAAAGAATCAGATCTGGTTGAAATTTAGAAGATGTCTTGGGATACGCGGGTTCCCTGAAACACAGTCGCGTATATACGCGAGTTCCTGCACAGAAAACCGCGTATGACTAATTGCTAACAATTTTTGGTTGGTTCAACTCTCTTCAGCACAGCTGCAATGCTGTTTGGTATCTCTGATACTGTTTGGTATCTCTGGTGGTGTTCCAGTTCTCATAATTCTATTTCTAAAGTTTTGATGAAGATGCCTTGATGATTTGTTGGTGGAAGTTTTCAGGATGCACAAACTAAGGGGGAGCCTTAGTCATTTGGAAAGATTTCTTGGTTGCACAGATTCAGGGGGAGCATTAGTTTTGCTGAGTATAATGCATTGCTGGCATTATGGTGTTTCTGATCTATAATCTCTCTTGAGGTCTTTCCGGTGTTGGTCTTAAAGTCATATTTGTAATTTGATGAAAAGGTCTTGTTAAGACCCATGATGTAAAATTGTAATATTCAGTCATGTAAGGACTTGTCAAATTTGTAAACCCACTTGGTTGGGTAGCTGAGTCAAATTTTGTAAACCCACTTGGTTGGGTAGCTGAATTAAAATGTGTAAACCCACTTGGTTGGGTACTTGAGTCTCATATGTAAATCCACTTGGTTGGATATTTGTTGTAAGTATGAGTCATTGGTGATAGGAGAGTCTTTGAGTCATGTACTTTATTGAAAAATATGTTTGAAGATTCAGCATGAACTCAGGGGGAGCTTGGCCACTTCAGCACATATCAGATCTGCAGACTGTTTCTTCCACATGAGGAGAAAAGGGGGAGAATGTTGGTTTTTGATCCGCCCTTTGCCCTTGATGTCAAAGGGGGAGAGTGACATGGTGTTTGAATAAAGAGAAGGTAATGATGTGACATATTTGGGAGAGTGAAATGGTATCTATCTGCTGTGGTAACCAAACACCATCGTGGTTGCCATCAAGTCCAAAGGGGGAGATTGTTGGAAATATGATGCTGAGTGTTGTCCTTGATGGCAACCCACTGAATGGAGATGAAGACATGCGACTGTTGACATGTGTTGTTCTTGATGGCAATCCAACTGATGAAGTTATTCTTGACTTGATGGACTTGGTAAATGATGTAAATCTGATGTGATATGTTGTTGAGTGTTGTCCTTGAAAGGAAACCCACTTGATGAAGATGATGACAACTTACTTGATGAATTTGTGCTTGAAAGAATATGTTCCTGATGAAGAACATATGATGTATCTACAGTGTGTACAAAAGGAAATGAAGAAAAGAATTCAGAATGTACTCAAAGTATGATGAAAAGAGTATATCTCTAGGTATACGTGGATTGGCCTAGGGGAAGTCGCGTATGCACGCGGAAAAGAACGTGCCAAGTCGCGTATGGGCTAAAGCGCTCAAAAAGTGCAAAACCAAGGGTAACCACCATGGTATTGACCCATGGTATTGGGTAATGATCTGCCTAATTGACCCCGTCCAGGTAGTTTTGGGCTCATGGTATTTTTTTGGCCCATGGTATTAAAAAAGGGGCTCATGGTATTGAAAAAGGATAAACCTATATAAGGAGAACAAATTCATTGTGCATAACATGGGAGTGGGTGCAAGATGTCTGAGCTTGAATGAATACTTCTCTCTGAAGTATATCTGAATGGAAAGGGTTACACTTGAATGATAAATCTGAATGTATGATGCACCAATGATGAAGAAGGGGATCTAGATCTGAATTGATCTTGTATTTGCTAGATTTGATTATGGAACGCTTAGATCTGTGATGAGGAGAGCATCTAGGCGAACATCTGTCTGAAGCAAAAGGGTAGATCTGAACTGAATATCTGATCTGAATATCTGATCTGATGAAGTATGCTGCTCTGTAATGATTGAAGATCTATACGCTACTTCGCCGTGGAGGAAGCGCGTATATACGCGGCTTCAGCGAAGAGAAAGCGCGTATGCGCAATAAAATATACACTGAGGTATACGCTGGTTTGTGTGGACGGAAGCGCGTATATACGCGACATCAGTGAAGTGAAAGCGCGTATGCAAACTAGGGTTTGCTGAAGCAAGGGGTATGAAATATCTGATCTGTTCTGCTGTGTTTCTGCTATCTGATCCGTGTTGATATGTATCTGTTGGTGATGTATGTTTGGGCTTAAAAGTGTGGTTGGATCCAGTGTGAAAATTGATGAAACGTGGTCCAAGGTGGTGCTGAAGGTTGTAGCCTTCAGTCAGGGGGTTGTATCTCCCTTCCAGGTGAGGCTGGTAAACGAGATCGGGGGTCGTAGCTCCCTTCCAGGAGAGGCTGGTAAACGAGTCAGGGGGTTGGAGCTCCCTTCCAGGAGAGGCTGGTAAACGAGCGCAGGTGGGTGCCTGCGTGCTGGTCAAGTCTGCGCCAGCACATATGTTGTAAGATGTTTCTCTATAATAAAATATTGAAGGCTGAGCAACTGCAGCGGTGGTTTTCTCCCGATTTGGGTTTCCACCTAAAAATCCTGGTGTTCATGTGTGATGCTTTGTGTGATGGTTTATTCTGTTCTTACTGCACATGTTTACTGTTTATTGAACATCTGATGAATGAATGATGGAATAATATAAGTAAAGATTTAATGACAGATCTAGATCTCTGTGTATACGCTAGTTTCATAAAGGGGATCTGCGTATATACGCTAGTTTACTGAAGGAAAGTAGCGTATGGGTTTGAAGGAATGAAAAAGTAAAAACATTTGATTATGCAGTAAATACTGATTCACCCCCCCCCCCCCCTCTCAGTATTTTTCCCAACAGTTTTAATATTATTTCTACAACTGAGACTGCAATGAGGAAACATCGAAATTTATACCTAAGTAACACTGAGAAGGAGAATTATAATAAATGGGGGGAGGATTGAATAGAAGAGAGCCCACAGACAAAAATAAAATTCACCAACACCGCCCTATAGTAGAATTTTATTTAATACATCAATGGATGAGATTGTTTGAAAAAATTAAAGGGTATGATGATGGCATCACTCAAGAATTTTCCATGCCACTACATTCTCAACGAAACGATAGTGCCACTACTGTTGTTAGAGTATTGGACATCTCTTTATGTCCTGAAACCATAAGAAGAGTGACCACCTTAGCCTTAGGAATTCAATGGAGAAAGGAGGGAAAAATAATAAGTGTTACAACTAGGAATAACTTTTTCATTCAGAGAGAAAAATATGTGGAGGATAATAATGAGGTAAGAAGAGAAAGTGTATCTTATCCCTGGGACAAAGTCACATAACACATTCTAAAATACATATCCTCTGAGGGGAGGCTGAGAATTGTATATGCCTATCATTTTATGCTACTCCATGAGCTGAGATTCAAAGCATATTTACCAATCCCATAGAGACTAATTTTTCTCCATTCAATCCTATAGTCAATCATTGAAATGAGCGCGAATGCGAGGGAAGGGAAGTGTCAACACATTGGCCACCATAGAATCATTTTGTTAATGTTTATGGATGATTTAAATCACTTAAGGAACCCTATGCCATGGACTAATTTTTTAGACATGGATAATTAAATCTTAATTGAACCCCCAACCATCACACATGGTGAAACACCATCCTATAGCATTGTAGGTAGGGGAGGAAACACAAAGGAAGAAGAGGAAGAAAAAATAGAGGAAGAAGAGGTAGTAGAAATAGAGGAAGAGGAAGCATACATTAAGGAAGAAGAGAGAAAGACACAAACAAGTACAAGAAAAAAGATAACCCTGAGGAGACTTCTAAGCCCCAAGAGACATAAAGGCAAGCTCCAAGGAATAATGAAAACAAAGTGGATGAAGCATTAGCTACATTGGGAACACTTGTCAAGCCTAAAAGGAGGAAAACAAGGAAAGGTCCCCTATACCTCAAAATAAGTAAGAGCCCTGGGATTAGGCAAGGGAAACCACAACATCCTACAAAAATCCTTATAACTGTTTATGAGTCAGCAAGTAAAAAGGAAGAAGTGGTACCTTGTGTAGGAAATATTGAGGAGGATATCTCTCCTAGGTACAAAACCAAGAAACCTTTGATACTTATGGGAAAACCCACTACCAAGGCAGTCACTTTTAAGACACTCAAGACACAACTTGCATTTCGACAAGAACTAAGGGAGAAGCTACAAGAGGAAACTGAGCAGCTACAGGAGAAAGAGGGGTTGCTATGGGAGAAATAGGGGATGCTACAGGATTAGAAGGAGGTTCTACAGGAAGGATCAACCACATCAAGAAGGTATGAAAAAGGAATCCAAAATATCTTGAGGGAGATAGGATTATACCATAGAGGTTTACTATGCCACTCTTCTTTGAGTTATAGAATAAAAGAGGAAGAATACACAAATGGATGAAAATTTCCAAATCCAAAAATTTAGAATATGTGAGCCCCATGGAAGGAAAGAACAGTGAAATGGGAAAGGAATTGAGTGACCTAAGACTAAGGGTGTCAACCATGCGCCTAGTAGCTACAGGTAGAGAAAAAAAGGCTAAAAGAACAACTACAACAAAAGGAAACATGACTTGCTACTATGGCAAGTCTATTTATGGAAGCCATATAAAACAATAATCTATTGAAATCTATGTTATTTTCCTCAAGGAGCAGTGGATGCAATTCTATATGAATAAAATAGCACAATATGGGTATTTTCATTTCCAAGATTACAAGAAATTTATTGAGTTTTTCAAAAAGTAAATTATGGAGGATAGGGTAAAACTAGTTGAGTTTTATATGCATAATATAATCCTAACAAATATGAAATTATGGGACCCCAATTTAAGTTTTAAGGACATGCAACTCATGGCATTATCATCTTGGTTGACATATGAGGATAAAAAAGCATAAGAATTAAAGCAGGTGATGGAAAAGGAAGAAAAGTAGCCCATATATATTAGAGCATAATTGTTAAGCCCTACTGCTATCGTCAGCAATCAGAATCTCATCTTCTTTGATTATGATATAGCAACCAAAGGAACAAAAGGTATATACAAAAATAGAGGCAAATATAGGTTTTTATCCACAAGAAGGAACACCATCTGAGATCCGTTGGGATGTCAAAGAGATCACTAGGGCCATGAATGAGTGTCTTATGGATGAATAATTTTCTCAGAGGATGAGAAACACCTTCAACAGGGGGGTGATGATGGGTCCTGTTAGTCATCAGTAAAATTTTGTCATAAATGATGATGGCTAAAACAAGTCTTTTAGTCTTCAAGAAACAAATTTTAAGAAAAATTGTGAGTTCTTGAAGCCTTTTCATTCTCCTTGTCCAAGAAGATCCTTTCCACTGATATCTTCATAAAAAATACTTCAAAAAACCCTGCTATTATCACGAAAAAGGACTGTTCTCAGACCCATTTTCCATCATTTTTTCCTTTGGAAAATCACTCTAAAAAACACTTCATTTCACCCATCTTTTCCAGTTTTACCCTTTATTTTCGCTCAAAATCTCCTTTGAACTTGATAAAATCCCTTTTTATGGTTTAAAACCCTTCCCCCCCGCCATCGGAAACTCCAAAAATCCTCAAAAAACCTTCAATTTTAGTCCTAAAATTTTATTTTTGTATTAAGGCCTTAAGCCCCTTTTTCTTAAGCCTGAGCCCCTTTTTCCACCATAAGGCCATGCTTCATGACCGAGCGCTAAGTCCATTGGCCATCGCACATCAACGATCTTAGTTCTTTTGTTCCCTGATCCCTACTCCATCGATATGCCGATCCTCCAATGAGATCGGGACCGTCCAATCCCCAAGATCTGACGGCCATCACTTCATCGTGTCAGACTTCACCTTTTCCTTATCCCCTAAAGCTTTTCTCCCTCACTGATGCGATCCCCTGAGTGAATATTTGTCGATGATCTAATCTTGATTGGACGGTTCTTACTCCATTGATGATCTTTGTTTTCTCGTTCCCATTCCTTTTCTATTAATGAATCCTCCGCTGATTAGATCCCAACTGTTGACCTCTCCCAGATCTAATGGTCCTCCATCCATCACATTCGCCTCTCCCATCGACACATCGTAGTTCTAAAAAACTCCTTCCCAGATCCTCTTCTCTACCGATCGTCGATCCAAAGTTAATCCTAACCGTCCATCTCACAGACTTCACGACCCGCATTGATTCACCTCCTCTTCCACCCGCGGGAACTTTCACCACAAAGGTAAACTATATGAGTGCCCCTGCAGTTGACTCTTTTGACTATAGGTGATCACAGATCTATGACTGAGATTCATTGCGAAGGCACATGCCGCAAAATCCCTCAGTACCCCCCTAGTCCCCCCGCAGTTGATCACAACCATAGATCTTCTCCATGATCCGACGATCATTAACTCCACGCGCTAATCCCCTCCGCCTCTCCTATAAACCCCTTTTTTCCCTATAAAAACCTTTCCACCCTTTGTAATTGAAAAATGCCAAAAACCTTTGTATAAAGACTCAAACTCTGAAAAAGAAAAGGGTGGGCCCTTCCTTCCATTATATTACTTCCCCCGCCGAATCAATCACAAACATTGATCTTTCCCGATCAATGATCCTCGCGTCATCTCTAACTTTTCATCGACCAAACAAGAGCCCACATCAGCTCAAACCCACCATCCTTTGCTACACTTCTTTTCCATTTTTCATGCTTTCTTGCAACCGTAGATCTGGCTCCCCCTAGATCTAACGGTCTAAATATGATTTCGAGCTCATTTCACAAATAAAATTGATCGTGCATTTTCAACATGAAAATGGTGGTTTTTTGTTGAACACGCATCACCCAGAGACCTGTATCACATTTCCCTGGGGAAAAACCATTTACCGCCCATCCCTCGCGTGAATACCACTCTAGTTTTCTACAAAACCACTCATCACCATTCCGTGCCATAATTCAAATTTGAACCCCTGGTTTTTTTATTTTCTCCATGAAACCCTTCCTCCACACATTTTTCCTCCTCTGCACTGCTCCAAGACCCATCTCGAAGCCTCTGAAGCAGTTAAAACCAAATAAAGAAGGTTTTGTTTAATTATTTGCTGTTTGTTGCAGGTTTAATGGCGATAATCATAAAAGCGATCTCATAGTCAAAGAAAGTGACACAGGGCCAAGGATCACGATCCTCAAAGACTTGATCAAAGAAAAAAATGGACATAAAGGGTTAATTTCTAGGTCTAATCGATGTATAACGAACATCGGTTAAATAGTCAAAACCCTCTAGCGCAACAAAAGAAAGCCACCTGTATAGCCAACAATGAAGACAAAGATTAAAGGTTAAAAACAAAGTTTGAAGAATAAAGATGATTAAAGGAGGCCTAAATCCAAATCAAAGGCCTAATTAGAGTTTAAGGTATCAAAGATAGACAGATCACCCAAAAGAATGCATTAAATGCCAAATCATGAAGCAATTACTCCTCTAGAGATCAAAATGCCACCTACAAGTTTATTTTCCTCAAGAGAATACAAATTGAATGCATAGACAGAGATATTTCCAAAGATAGCTTAGAAAGTAATTGCTAGCCTACCAAAAGCCTCAAAAGTCAAAAAAAGTGACTGAAGTAGATGAAATTTAATGTAAAAATCAATTAACAGAGTTAAGACATTAAATATATTCTCCATTAAGGCCTCCCAAAGGTCAAGAAGCATTTACTCTGTATTAATTGAACAAATAACCCTTTCTTTCACTCCACCTCCTCAATTCATCTATAAATATCATAAGAGGAGCCCATTGTAATTATTGGTTGAATAATTTGAATGTAAATAGTTGTTGAAGCTGTTGAAGCTCTATTACTGATTGAAGAAAGATAAGCTGAGAAGAGAAGTTTGAAGTTGTAAAGAACTACTGGAATTAAAGATTGTAACTGGTTTGAACATCAAATATACATGTTGATTTATGGGATCCTAGTTTATGTCATTGGTGATGTTTTTCTTACTGTAATTGTTATTTTTCTTATGTTTCCATATTCTCCACTTTCCCTAATAAAGAACAACAAATTTAGATTAGGATTTACTGCAAAGTACCCTAAATCTCACTGATAAGATTTATCTTTATGTTTTCTTCTAATTTTTTCTTTGAGTATAATTCAATAGAGTATAACCAGTGAAGTGTTGCTAAGCCCATGTTTCCTATGTACAACTTCAGATATTGCCTTTGAAAGTTCTTGAAAAGTCTGCTATGTAATGTTGAACTAGAGAAGTCTTTGTTTAGCCCTGTCCTCTAGTTTATCTACAACAGTTTCTTTGACGAGATCCCTTAAGAGTATTCCAAAAGCAGGCTAGGTTAAAATTCCTTACTTGATCTTAGGCTATTATTTGTTTATATTAAATTTTTTCACTTGAGAGTATGTTGAAAGAAGGATACGTTCAAAGTCCTTACCTGATCTTAGGCTGCCCTTTGTTTTCTTATATGTTTTCTACTTTTTGAAGGTAATATATTAGATTGCTAGATTGTTGTCTGAAAAGTGTGCTTTATTAAAAATTTTCCCAAATAAGTCTATGGTTTTCCATGTCCTTTGCATTGCTTCAAACAGTTAATTTGAAAGGCTTTTCTTGTTTAGTGAAGTTAATAGATTATTAAATGGTTATTAGATTTGCTTCTTTCACAACATTTTTAATGTTCCATACCACAAAATCAATCTAAAGAGATCCTTTGATATAGATGACTTGCCCCATGGACCACTCTTGAAACTTGTTGTGAAATTAAATCCTTTTGTGACTCCATAGCCCAATGGATTGATACTGTCTCTTACTTATCCTATCAGTTGAACCATTCTTTCAACCTACTCACACATTTACTCTTCAAAATATTTCCTTCATTTTGATGATATCCTACCCTACCAAAAACCAAAACAAAACCCTTGTGCTTCATAGCTAGCCTAATATAATATCATAAGCCTTAAATAAATATCTTTGAAAACACTTATATAGAGATATCCCTCTCTGAATCCACGAGGGCTAGATCCTAGGATTCCAAAGTGGTGAGTCCTAACATAGTGGCGACCATACTGGGGAGAATATTGAGTAATATATAACTTCACAACTCAACGAACACCTATTCCTCAATGAATCAAGTGTCACCAAGACTAGTTATTGTTGATTGTTGATGGTGAACAAAAACCAAACCTTGAAAACAAGTAAAAATCCTTCAGCTGGTGACTCCATTGGTATTCAGTAGGCTTACTAACCCCACTAGTTTTTCCTAAGACTCCACTGGCAAAATATTTTATCCTTCAAACATCATTCAAATCCAATTAAGAAGACTTTGAGGATCGAGTTTTCTTTGAAAAATGTTAGTTAGCCTTTAAAAGGTTGTCATACTTGGCTGAAATTTTCTCATCATTAGGTCTAAAAACACCACATAGTGGCTTCTAGAAGAATTCATACTAGAGCCTATCCAGTCCCAAATCCTCCTGAGATAATTGATAATCCAGAAAGTATCCTTAGGAAATCTCCTAAATCCAAGACTTCAACTGTTGTCAGACCAATTCATAGATTTGATTCTGTCCCTTGAAATCTTACAGCTTTGCAAGATACACAATTTGACTTACCATTCATAAGAAACCCATCTAGAACTAAGTCACTTGGTGATATAGATTATTTAGGCTTTGAGTTTCCACACTCACCCCAACATAGTGGTGAACATACTGATAGCAGAGAAACTACCCCACCTAATCTGCATTTCATTCATAAGTTTGGTTTTTCTCATCTTAGATCTGCTCAACAGTCTCTTTCTTGTCCAATTACTTCTGTTATCCATACACCCACTATTAAAACTACTCCATTCCATCCTCCCCCTCCTTTCATAAACCCTCCACTTGTAAAACCCCCATTTTTTCCACAACCTCCTATCATGGAAACATGGTATGCTCCCCTAGTGTTACCACAACCTCTAGCTCCTTTGACACCAGACTATCAGTCCAAAATTCCCCATTTCACTAGAAATGAACCCACTACTACTCAACAACATGTATACAAGGTGAATGATGCCTTTGATTATATGGAAATAGAATATGAGACCATTAAGATGAGAATATTCGCCCAGAGTTTAGGAGGAGAGGCCAAGAAATGGTTTAAGGGTTTAACTCCTAATAGTATAAATTATCTCCCTTGTTTACATCAAACATTCATAAAAAAATGGGAAATTAGGAAGAACCCTCTACAAATACTCTCAGATTACAACAAACTCAAGAAAAACACTAGGGAAAGTGTTCAAAATTATTGCACTAGATTTAATAGTGTTTATAATGCACAACCCCTAGATTTGAAGCCTCCACAAGGCTCATATTTTGACAAATTCCCTGAAATATTTGATCCCGAAATGGCCTATCAGATAAGAGAAAGAGATCCCTTAACTTTAGAAGACATGCAGAAGGGAGCTCCTAGTGTGGAAGCAAATCTGATTAAGAAGAGAGCTAAAATGAAGAGTAAGAAGAGGGTATCATATAGGGATGAAGCCGCACCTTCCAAATTTGACTCAAAAATGGAAAGGATTATGGAGAAGATAATGGAGAGGATGAGCATATATGAAAAATGTCAATCTAGAGAAAACCAAACCCCTCCTCAAAATAGAGACCAATCCCAGAATCGAAATCATAACTTTAGGAGAAATCAACCTCAAAAGAGACAAAGAGATGCTGATCAACAAATTAGACCTCCTTTTCAAGAAAATTATGTTAATGAGGATGGAGAAAAAAATGAACAAACAGAGGATGATAACATAAACATGTTGGGAGTAAGAAATGAGGATTCAGATTTCCTCCATGAAAGAAAACAAGGTCTATATACACCCTATGATGATAAAAGACTAGAAACTGAATACTGTGAACAAGATTTTGAAAATTCCATCATAGGATCACCTAAAAAATATGACCTAAGAAGAAAAATGAATCAAGAAACTCCCAAGAACAAAACCTATGATAATTCTGCTAAAAAAAACCATGTAAATACTTCCAAAAATGCAGCAGAAGACCATAAAACAGTGGCTAAAAGTTCTGATCCAAACAAGGGAAAAAATACCCAAATCAATGAAAAACAAAGTGGTGACCCTAGCAGCACTAGTGTTTCAGCTAATTACCCTGAAAAAACCATTTTGACTATTGTAAATAGTAGAAATTAGCAAGTTGATTTTGCTGATAAAGGAGTGACTAGCAAGGCTGAATCAAACATTTCAAAAAACCAGATGCCCTTTAGCCTAGAGAATGAAATTGCTAACATCAAAATCTCTGTTCCTCTCACTGAATTAGTCACTCAAAATGTATATAGATTTCAAGTTTTGAAAGCCTTGAACATAGAGAATTTTCATGAAACTGTTAACTTAAGTGATGATAAACCAAAGCTCCTATTTGGACCAAAGATTGAAGGAAAATTTCAAGAAGGAACTACCCTTCCATTCTATGTCAGTTTGAATATCCATGATAAGATTTTACACAAAGCTATGCATGATTCAAGGGCTTCTCATAACCTCATGCCCAAAGTAATCATGGAAGGATTAGGCCTTGAGATAACCAAACCATATAAATATTTGTATTCTTTTGACTCCAGTAGAGTAAAATGCTTAGGCCAGATCAAAGATATTTGTGTAAACTTGACCCAAATCCTAGCCAAATGCATAGTGATGGATGTGGTAGTGGCTGATGTACCCCCTAAATATGGCATGCTTCTTCCAAGATCATGGGGTGCTAAGTTGCAAGGTACTATGCAGATGGATATGCCTTATGCCAACATCCCTGTCTTCAGTCAACCAAGAAGACTCTATAGGGAAACACACATGAAATATATGGTGAGTAGTCAGGAAAGACCAGAAAACTCTCCCCTCTATTCTATACATACTAACCTTGACTCATTCATTTTTTATAATGATGAGATTTCTAATGAGAAAGGATTAATCAATGAAACATCAGCCAATATAGTGGTCACTCCACATCCAAACATAGTGGCAGCCATAGATGAGGAAGAAAACAAGGAGAAAACTAAAACACAGTTTGCTAATTCAGAAAATCATAGCAAACAGATCAGAGGTCTTGAGCATCAAAACAATCATGAGCATAGTGCCAATCAAGGACATCAAAGAATAAGCCCGCAAAACATTGAAAATATTGAGGAACAAAATAAAGACAAACACAGTGCAGTCTTGCAGGAACAACACAGTGACAGATTAGGCAAACAAAACAAAGAGGACAGTAATGAAATAAATGAAAAATTTGGAAATAGTCTTCTTTGGAGTATGAGTTTTGATGGGTCTTTCTCTAAAACTGGTGCAGGAGCAGGCATATGGGTACACAACACTGAAAATAATCATGCTAAGGGTCGTTCTTATAGATTAAACTTCTAATGCACAAACAACATAGCAAAGTATGAGGCTCTCCTTTTAGGCTTGCATTTATTGAAAAAACTAGGAGCCAAGAGGATAACAGTCCATGGAGATTCAGAATTGATAATTAGGCAAGTGAATGGGGAGTACACTGCTAAACATCCCAGACCTAGAGCCTATAGAGATGATGCCATGGACTTGCTAGACACATTTGCTGAAATCCAACTTACCTTTGTCCCAAGGAACCAAAACGTTCTTGCCAATGGATTAGCCTTTGCTGCTAGTACTTGTCTAAGACCTTATGAAAGAAAACAATACACCATCCAATTCAAATATAGACCAGCTGTCTCGGATAATGAAAAATACTGACAAGTGTATGAAGGAGATAAACAAATAGAAGACTTCCTACAGTCCAGAAATGAATTTGAAATGCAAAACTCAGATTCAGAGTATGAACAAGACTGTCCTACTAAAGAAAACCAACTTTTTGAAAAAGAAAAGTCTCTTGAGATTCCTGAAATAAATCTATTAACTAATAGACCCAAACATACAACAGAAAAAAGCACAGATTTAGAAAATGAAGACTTAGAAGTGCTACAATCTAAAGATCAAAGCTTTCCAAAATGACTGGTCGCATTAGAAGAATTTTTTGACTTGAATGATGTTGCCAAAAAGCCAAAACTGGAACCTATTGAAGCTGAAGTGGAAGAATGCAACATAGGTAGTGAGGAAAAGCCCAAAATGATCAAATTGTCTAAAACACTGCCAACTCACATTAAACTGAAATACATTGAACTTTTTAAAGAATTTTCTGATGTATTTGCATGGAGTTATGAAGACCTGAAATCATATGATACAGAAATAATCTAGCATAAGATACCCCTCAAAGAAAACCATAAGCATTTTAAACAAAAATTGCGTAGGATTAACCCTGTTCAATTACCTTTGGTAGAGAAAGAAATTAAAAAAAAGTATGATGCTGGAATTATTATCCCTGTTAGATACTCAGAGTGGGTGTATAATCTTGCATCAGTTAGGAAGAAAACAAGAGAAATAAGGCTTTGCATTTATTTTAGAAACTTAAACAAAGCCTCATTAAAGGACAACTACCCCATGCCCAAAATGGATCATATCTTACAAAGGGTAGTTGGTTCTAGAAGAATTTCTCTACTAGATGGCTTTTCGGGTTACAATCAGATATTGGTACATCCTGATGATCAACTTCAAACAACCTTTACTACTCTTCGGGGTACTTTCATGCATTTGAAAATTCCCTTTGGTTTAATGAATGTTGGTGCTACATCTCAGAGAGCCATGGATATAGCATTCTCAGAAGAAATAGGTTACTTCATTGTGATTTACCTTGATAATATCACTGTCTATTCTAGAACAGTTGAAGAACACCTAATACACTTGAGAAAAGTCTTTGAGAAATGCAGAAAATATGGTTTGTCCTTAAATCCAAAGAAAACATTGTTTGGTCTCCAAGAAGGTAAACTTCTTGGACATATCATATCTGAAGAAGAAATAAGGATAGACCCAAAAAGGATTGATGGTATATTGCAATTCTACCATCCTAGAAACATTAAGGAACTTCAATCTTTCATTGGGAAGATTAATTTCTTGAGAACGTTCATACCTAATCTAGTTGAACTCCTTAGAATCATGAAAAATATGCTTAATAGAGAAGGAGTTAAATGGACCTTAGAAGCAAAGAAATCATTTAAGCTAGTAAAACAAGCACTTACCAAAACATTAGTTCTTATCAGTCCTAATTTTACAAAGGATTTATTCATTTTATTCATTTGCATCAGAACACACAGTAGTTGTTGTCCTATTACAGAAAAAATTGAAGGGACAAGAGCAACCAATTGCATTTTTCAGCAAGGCATTAAGAGATGCACCTTTAAGTACAATATAATGGAAAAAAAAGCCTTTTACTTGGTCAAAGCCTTAAAAGACTTTAGATTTTACATTTTACATTCCCACATTATAGCATTTGTGCCTCATTCAGTTGTAAAAGACATAATGACGCAAGTTCCAAATGGAAAAAGAGGAAAGTGGATTGCTATAATTTTAGAATAGGAATTATAAATCAAGCCCACTAAGCTCATAAAAGGTCAAGGACTAGCAAAACTTATGGCTGAATGTAACTTTCAAGCTCTTGATATAAACATGTTAAATGCATTAGATGAACAGGAGGAGTTGAAAACTTCAATTATTGAAGATAATTTTTTTAATTCGTCTTGGTATGATGATATTTTGTATTTTTTTCCCAATCTTAATGTCCCTCCTAGTTTTTCTAAAACAAAGGAAAGATTCTTAAATTTGAATGCTGTAAATTACTGCATTTTGAATAAATTTTTATATTGGAAAAATGCTAGTGGATTATTGCTTAAATGTTTGCCTGAGAATGAGGCAGATAAGATCAAGCACGAGTTTCATGAAGGAGAATGTGGAGGCCACCTCTACTGGAAGTCAACTGCTAGCAAAATAATTAGAGCTGATTATTATTGGCCCACCCTCTTTCAAGATATCCATAAAATGATTATTTCCTGTCACAAATGCCAAAAAATTGAAGGAAAAAGAAAGGTGCTCCCCTTACCTCTGCAACCAATCACTGTTGAAGCTCCTTTTCAACAGTGGGGTATAGACTTCATTGGGGAAATCCATCCTACCTCATCTTCCCAACACAAATGGATCCTCACAACAACTAACTATTTTACCAAATGGATAGAAGCCATCCCTTCTAGGAATGCCACAGACTCAGTCATCATTTCATTCCTTTAAAACCATATACTATTTAGATTTGGTTGTCCTAGAAAGATCATGATTGACAATGCTGCTGCATTTGGGTCTCAAAATATAATGTAATTATGTCATAAATATCAGATTATATTGGGTCATTCTACGGCTTATTACCCTCAAGGTAATGGGTTGGCTGAATCCTCAAATAAAAGTTTGGTCAACATAATCAAGAAGTTGCTGGAAGATAACAAAAAATCATGGCACAGTAAGCTAGTACATTCATTATGGGAAAACAGATTGACAGTTAAAAAGTCAATTGGGATGTCTCCTTACCAGCTAGTTTATGGAATAGATGTAACATTTCCAACTAGTTTAGGAGTGCCAGTCATGAAGCTTATCCAAGAAGTACAGTCTGAAGATGATGATATGACAAGAATAATACACCAGACTATACATCTACAACAAACTAGGGAAGAATTCTACATGAGAGCACAACAACTACAAGAAAACATAAATAAGTTGTTTGGCAAAAGAACCAAGGCAAGTGACTTTAAAATTGCTGACAAAGTATTGAAATTGGATTCAGGTAGAGAAGATAAGGGAAAACATGGAAAATTTGATAATATATGGCAAGGCCCTTATCTTATTCAATATGTTGTTGGAAACAATGCATTCTTTCTGCAAGAATTGGATGGAGCCGGATATTTTGGAGGTCCTTTCAATGGAAGGACTCTCAAACATTATTTCTATTAATTTATATTTTAGTTTAAAATATTTTTTGGTTCATTGTATATAACATTTCTTTTGAATTTGAAAAAATAAAAAATACAAAAACAATATAAAAAGAGAAAAAGAGGGAAAATATAAAATAAGAAAGGTACAGCCCCATACCAAAAAACAAAAAGAAAACCTGAAAGTGTGCAAGCTTAAATGCCACTACCAAAAAGAACACTGCTATTTATTCATACAGCCTAATCATGACTAGATAGATTTCAATTTACTGTTGATAGGTTAGTGAATCAGATTAGCCAAACAATGAAATCTTCGCTTATCAATAGATTAGATTAGGATAGAAAGAAATGGCTCTAATTAGACCAAAATCTGAGCTAAATAAAAAGAAGATAATGGTTCTAATACACTGAAAACTTGAACCAAAGAATCAAAAGAAAGAATGACTCTAAAGAGATCGAGATCTGAGTCATAATAAGAATGAAGGATGCTCGTAATTTTCAGATCTTAAGCCTTCACAGTTTTGTTTTAAATTTCTATAAAGTTCAGTCTATGTGCAACTTGATTTTATGTCATAGTCCTACATCAAATCAGACAGCTTAATCCTGGTTTGTTTGTATTTAAATTTCTATTTTATAAAATAGAGAATAAGATCTGTCAGACAGCTTAATCCTAACAGATAATAGCTTAGGTAGAGAATTTATGAGTTTAACTTTTTAATCTAAACTCATGGAATAAATAAGGGTAGATTTAGATTAGTTTCCTGCTTTCAAAATAAAAGAATACAATGTTGATGTTAAAGGTTTGCAAGTCCAATTGCACCTTATGAAGAAAAAATGTCAGGACAAGTAGGTTGTGTAGGTAGTTGTTTGGAAAAAAGAAATCTATTTGTTGATACAAAGTATTGATCATCTTTTTAAGCAGCATGATCAAAGAAGAAGTAGGTTGTCAAGGTGCAAAGGATACAAAGGCACTGGTCTAATTTCCAGAGATTTATCTCTGAGGTTCTTGACACATCCAAGGAGCTTCCATCCCCAAGTGGAGCCATTGTTAGCCATCAATAAAAAAATTTCATAACTGTTGATGGCTAAAATAGGTATTTTAGTCTTCAAGAAACAAGTTCTAAGCAAAATTCTGAGTTCTTGAAGCCTTGTTGTTTTCCTTGTCCAAAAATATCCTTTCCACTGATATATTCATCAAAAATCCTTCAAAAAACCCTGCTATTATCACGAAAAAAGACTGTTTTCAAACCCATTTTCCATCATTTTTTCCTTTGGAGAATCCCTCTAAAAACCCCTTCATTTCACCAATTTTTCCCATTTTTACCCTTTATTTTCTCTAAAAATCCCCTTTCAACCTGATAAAATCCCTTTGTTCTGGTTTAAAACCCTCCCCCCCCCTATCGGAAACTCCAGAAATCCTCAAAAAACCTTCATTTTTAGTCCAAAACTTTTATTTTTTATATTAAGGCCTTAAGCCCCTTTCGCTTAAGCCCGAGCCCCTTTTTCCACCATAAGGTCATGCTTCTTGGCTGAGCACTAAGTCCATTAGCCATCGCACATCAGCAATCCCAGTTCTTTTTTTCCTAGATCCCTACTCCACCGATATGCAATCCTTCAATGAGATCGGGACTGTCCAGTCCCTAAGACCTGACGGTCATCGCTCTATTGTGTTAGACTTCACCTTTTCCTTATCCCCTTAACCTTTTTTCCCCTGCCGATGTGATCCCCTGAGTGAATCTCCTTCATTGATCTAATCTAGATAAGATGGTTCTTGCTCCATCGGAGATCATTGTTTTCTTGTTCCCATTACTTTTCTGCCAATGAATCCCCCACCGATTATATCTCGACCATTGACCTCTCCTAGATCTAATGGTCCTTCGTCCATCGCATTTGCCTCTCCCATCGACACATCACAGTTCTAAAAACCTCCTTCCCAGATCCTCTTCTCCGCCAATCGTTGATCCACCAAAGTTAATCCTGACCGTCCATCTCACAGACCTGACGGCCCGCATTGATTCACCTCCTCTTCCACCCGCGGGCATTTTTAGCACAAAGTTCAACTATATCAGTTACCTCGCAGTTGAATCTTTTGAATATGGGTGATCATAGATCTACGACTGAGATTCATTGTGGAGGCACAAGCCACAAAATCCCTCCATACCCCCCCCCACTCCACCTGCAGTTGATCACAATCGTAGATCTTCTCCATGATCTGACGGCCATTAAATCCTCACGCTAATCACCTCCGCCTCTCTTATAAACCCCTTTTTCCCTGTAAAAACCTTTCCACCCTTTGTAACTGAAAAAAACCCCAAAAACCTTTCTATAAAGACTCAAACTCTGAAAAAGTCAAAGGTGGGCCCTCCCTTCCCTCATATTACTTCCCCCTTCGAACGAATCACAACCGTTGATCTTTCCTGATAAAAAATCCTCACATCATATCCCTGTTTTCATCCACAAAATAAGAGCCCACATCAACTTGGCCCCACCATCCTTTGCCACACTTCTTTTCCATTTTTCGCACTAGCTTACAGCCATAGATCTGGCTCCGCCCAGATCTAACGGTCTAAATCTGATTTCGCACCCATTTCAAAAATAAAATTGATCATGTGTTTTCAATGCAAAAACAATGGTTTTTTGTTGAACATGTGTCGCTGAGAGACCTGTATCACGTTCCCCCAAGGAAAAACCATTTATCGCCCATCCCTCGGGCGAATACCACTCTAGTTTTCTGCAAAACCGCTCATCACCATTCCATGCCATAATTCATATTTGAAACCCTGGTTTTTGGATTTTCTCCATGAAACCCTTCCTCCACACATTTTCCTCCTCTGCACTACTCAAACACCCATCCCGAAGCCTTTGAAGCAATTAAAACCAAATAAAGTGTGTTTTGTTTAATTATTTGTTTTTTGTTGGAGGTCTAATGGCGGTAATCATAAAATCTATCTCATAGTGAAAGAAAGTGACACAGGGCCAAGGATCACGATCCTCAAAGGCCTGATCAAAGGAAAAAATGGACATAAAGGGTTAATTTCCAAGTCTAATCGATGTATCATGAACATCGGTTAAACAGTCAAAACCCACCAGCGCAGAAAAATAAAGCTACCTATACAGCCAACGATGAAGACAAAGATTAAAGGTTAAAAACACAGTTTGAAGAATAAAGATGATTAAAGGAGGCCTAAAGATAAATAAAAGGCCTAATCAGAGTTTAAAGTATCAAAGATAGATAGATCACCCAAAATAATGCTTCAAATTCAAAATCACCGAAGCAGTTACTCCTCTAGAGATCAAAATGCCACCTACAAGTTTATTTTCCTCGAAAGAATACAAATTGAATGCACAATCAGAGATATTCCAAAGACAACTTAGAAATTAATTGTCTGCCTACCAAAAGCCTCAAAAGTCAACAAAAATTACTGAAGTAGATGAAATTTAATGTAAAAATCAATTAACAGAGTTAAGACATTAGATATCTTCTCCATTGAGGCCTCCCAAAGGATGAGAAGCATTTACTCTGTATTAATTGAACAAATAACCCTTTATTGCACTCCATCTCCTCAATTCATCTATAAATATCATAGGAGGAGCCCATTGTAATTGTTGGTTTAATACCTGTTGAATGTAAATAATTGTTGAAGTTTCTGAAACTCTGTTAGTGATTGAAGAAAGATAAGCTGAGAAGAGAAGTTTGAAGCTATAAATACCTACTGGACTTGAAGATTGTAACAAGTTTGAATGTCAAATATACGATTTGATTTATGGGATCCTGGTCTATGTCTTTGGTGACTTTTTTCTTAATGTACTTGTTATTTTTCTTATGTTTCCATATTTTCCACTTTCTCTGATAAAGAATAACATATTTAGATTAGGATTTACTGCAAAGTACCCTAAATATCACTGATAAGCTTTATCTTTATGTTTTCTTCTAATTGTTGCTTTGAGGATAATTCAATAGAGTATAACCAGTGAAGTGTTGGTAAGCCCATGTTTCATGAGTACAACTTGAGATATTGTATTTGAAAGTTCTTGAAAAGTCTATTAAGTAAAGTTGAACTAGAGAAGTCTATGGTTAGCCCTGTCCTCTAGTTTATCTCCAACAGTTTCTTTGAAGAGATCCCTTAAGAGTATGCCAAATGCAGGCAAGGTTAAAAGTCCTTACTTGATCTTAGGCTATTCTTTGTTTATCTTAAACATTTTCACTTGAGATTATGTTAAAAATAGGATAGGTTCAAATTCCTTACCTGATCTTAGGCTACCCTTTGTTTTCTTATATGTTTTCTACTTTCTGAAGGTAATATGTTAGATTTCTAGATTGTTGTCTGAAAAGTGTTCTTTATTAAAAGTTTTCCCAAAGAAGTCTATGGTTTTCCATGTCCTTTGGCTTGCTTCAAATAGTTACTTTGAAAGGCTTTTCTTGTTTAGTGAAGTTAATAGATTCTTAAATGGTTATTAGCTTTTCTTCTTTCACAACATTTTTAATGTTCCATACCACAAAATCAATCTAAAGAGATCCTTTGATATAGATGAGTTGCCCCATGGACCACTCTTGAAACATGTTATGAAATTAAATCCTTTTGTGACTCCATAACCCAATGGATTGATATTGTCTGTTACCTATCCTATCAGCTGAACCATTTTATCAACCTACTCACACCTTTACCCTTCAAAATATTTCCTTCATTTTGATGATATCCTTCCAAACTAGAAACCAAAGCAAAACCCTTGTGCTTCATAACTAGCTTAATATCATGTCATAAGCGTTAAAGAAATATTTTTGAAAACAATTATATAGAGAGATCCCTCTCTAAATCCAGGAGGGCTAGATCCTAGGATTCCAAAGTGGTTCTGATGTAGTCCCTGCAGCGTTTGTCCTTTCCAATATTGCAAACTACGAGAGTCCTAAGAGGTCCGATTAATACGTATATTTTGAAGTTTATTATGCTATCCTACAACCCTTCAATTTATGCTTTTATCACATGAATTCACATTTTTATTCATAATATTCTTAGTAAAAATAATAAATTGTGTTTTTAATATCGTGTGGCCTAATGTGATTTAATTACAAGAAAATGAAACATTTTTTAGGAATTTAATATGTAAGGGCTTGATGGAGAGAACCAAGATAGAACATAGGTGGACTTTCCACCTCCTTAACTCTCTTCCTCAGCTTTGGATCAGAAGATAATCACTTATGGATCGAATTCACTAGCAGTCGAGGGAATCCAAGTATACGTGAAGATCAAGGAGGACGAGGTCCACAATTCTCGAGATCTTGGAGTGAATCACTCTGCTTTTCAAGGGAGACATCATCAAATACCTTTTTATATAAATAAAAAATATGAAAGACTCATTAGGATTCAAATTTTTTCTACAACTAAGAGTAGCCACTAATCCTATTTCTTGACATTGTGATTCATAACTTTCATATGATGTATGAGACTGTTATTTACTGTTAATGAGAAGTTTTTGATTGATATGTGTCTGAGTTAGGTTTAGAGGGATGAAACCATTGGGTTTGGCCCCAATCCAGAGGCTTTCATCTCTTTCTTGTATTTCCTTTTTTTTATTGCTTCAAATAATTTCACATCTTTCTCTTGTTTAAGTAAATGTTATTTTATAAAAACTTGTAATTGTATGCTTTCCTATCACCTCTCTTGTGGGGAGAGTGATTGGAAAGAGTCACAATCACAATCCAAATTTTATTTTTTTTATGATTTATTAGAAATGGATAGATGTTAGTTGTGATCCTTTCGCATGATTATTTTTATAAATTAGGAGTTAGTGTAATTAGTTTTAATTATCGAAGTAGAGTTGTGATATAGAATATATTTTAATCAAATTCAACTTATATTTTCCATGTTAATTTATTTCATTGTGTTATTGGTCACATGATGCATGTATTGGGCTAGTTCCAGGGGTGGGAATACCTCAACACATTCACCTGTACTTCCATCCTCCTCCTAGGTACCTCACATTGCTTCCAATCTCTATATTCAAAGTCACACTGTTAAGGAAAATAAAGGACACAGTGGACGTCAAATTTGGTGCAAGATTGACCTACTAGGGGTACTAGGCTTGCAAAAGAAGATCCCACAGCCTTCATTCATCATCTTATACCTTCATCCACCTTCCTGCATATATAAGACACCATTTCCATCCTTTAAAATCTCTTGGAGCCTCTTCTGTAGAAAGCATGGTCTTCTGTAACAATACAAACTCTCCTGTAGGAATGGTATTTACAACCAGTTTTTCTCCCTAATTTTATCCTAGCTTATTTAAGTTAAACCGTGGTCCTCAAATTGTGATTTTCTTATTAAAGAAGAATATAAGGCCACTTCAACTTCCTCCTTTCCTAAATACAACCATTAGATAGCAAAATAGAGTTAGAATTACTATATTTAGTCATGTGTGTGTTAAAAATTATATACCTTATTTAAAAAAAAATATGAATTATATCAATGATGCATAAAAATAGGTTAGTAATTTGATTAAATGTGAAAATTAGAGTAGCATGATTTACTTCTACAAGTAGTCTAGCCCTTTCTCTTTCATGTAATGTCAATTAGCTTTTACATTTGAATGAATGAAATTTTCACGATTGTAGTTAGAATCGCTTTCAATTATTCTTTCATAAGAATTTTTCTTTATAGGTAGTTGTAGGAATGGTCTATGAGGACCATAATATGATGTAATGGTTAAGGCTTAAATTAGTAGAACCTGATATACTGTGCATATATCACTATCACCTCTAAGTTTTTACGAACACCGAGTTGATAATTTTAGTTGAGAAGCCCTTGGGAGTTGCATCATTCTTGGTGCAATACCAGGGCTCATCACTTGCTACAAATCTGTAAATGTCAATTTAAAATACACCTCCAAATACAATATTTTTAGGATAATCTCTTCCATTGACTATTTACAAATCATTAGAATTAATGTCAACTATAGCATAGAGGTGGGTCATCGATGAAAATGTAATCCATTAGTCTAAATCCATCCACCTAGTTGCGAATGGAGAAAGATCCACTCTAAAGCCATTTGGGGGATCATCATACCAAGATACCTATTCACTGTAAGCTTATTCATCTATATTATAATGTAAAATTTTCCACATAGTTTATGTTGAATCCAATTTTATACATAATTTTAGGAATTTTTGGGCTCTTGATCATCTATATAAGGAACAATATAAATTACTACCGTGGGAGTTTCTTAACTGGAAAAAATATATCCCTAAGAAACTAATTTTTATGATTATGTTGGTGCCTTTATGAAATCATAAATTTCTTAAATATAGGAAGTGTTAACATTTTTCTGATTCAATTATTCTCAAATAGATTCGAACTCTCAACATCCTTGTCAAAATTAGTAGTTTGGCTCATGCTCCCCAAGGAAGGAAAAAAAAACTGATGAATATTGTGAAATGTCTAAATTCCTCTTCCTGGGGACTTCAACATGGTAGATTTTCTCCAACTTCTTTTCAGTTTCCCATGTAACAATTCAACGTATTTATTTTACTCATTGTGTCTTCAGGGTATATATCAATTTCATTACTACAAACTTTTTCTCATTCTGTAAATATAATTTTCTTTCCGATTTTTTTGTAATCTCTTTATTTTAGAGTCTCTTATATATTAAAAATGTAACTTGTAGCACCATTTGAAACAACACCAATGATAAGCCTCAATATTGCAACAAGAATGTTGCAACTACTAAGGCTACCAAATTTAATTATGAACCTGGGGTTGTACAAACTTAAGAGGTAATAACACTATATGTGTAGCATAAAATGTGTCCTTTTGTTTATTTGATGTAATGGAGGGAATTTCATGAATTCAAAGCATAAACTAATTGCATAAATGGAAGTGTTGCTTTGAAAAGAAATTAATCCTAGGAAAGAACAACAATTTGTAATTGAAATCCAAAGAACATAAATTCAAATAAAAATACCTACTATAATATGTTAAAATGAATGTCTTAAGTGGTTTTTATTCTTCCTCAATAATTTATTTAGGTCATAGGGGTCATAATTCAATCCTAAGAGATAGAAACCAACCTTTGGGAGCAAATCTAGTCGAGTTTACGCGTGCTACAAGAGTGTTATATGCAAGTATGTTTTGGAAATAATTCACCAAATGAATAAGTATATCAAATGAAAATGGGATGGGAATTAATTTTTTACTTAGTGTAAATTATTAGGTCTCCATTACAATTGGAATCATTCCAAAATACCCCTCTTCACATGTGCTAAACAATAACAAAAAATTACTACTATAAATCTTTAAATTCAATAACTAGTGAGCTAGTTAATCTATCAAACTCCTAACCTAACCAAGTGAAAATTAAATGGGGTGAATTTTTTATCAGATTTAACATTATTATGACCTAATAAAAGTTGAATAAATTCAAATGGATCTCATTAAACCCTTCTAAAAAATAGCAAAAATTTACTACTATTTCACTACAAGGCATTTCCAAAAACCTTATATTCATGAACTAGTAACCAAATCGAAGTAGATTAATGATTAAGATGACCTTAAAAAGTTATTATAAGAATGAATAGTTATTTTTCACCTGTAAAAAAACTGAAAAATAACTCACTTGAATCATCTAACTCAATCCTACAACAAGAAAAAGAAACAATACTAAATACAAAAATATGCAAAACATAAATAAAAGATACATGTGAATAAGAAGTGAAAAGAACATAAACAAATTGTGCAAGAGTTATCTAAGCCTACTTGGATGGCCAAGTCCAAGGAGGACTAAGAGTGCTATGGAAGAAACAAAGCCTTAGAAGCTAAAAATGACACCAATCTTCATTATTGAGTCAGTTGAAGTACATCCCTGCAAGAAAAGAAATTGGAGGTGCCAGAAAACAAGTTTTCTACACAATAAGACTACAAAATACATGCCCCTAGAGGTCAATTCGAATTGGTAGTTACAAAAAAGGATGAGGAAACATTACCCTTGAAAGGAGGAAGTTTTCCCCTCTAAAATCCCTCAAATAGTGTATCTGGTTCCTAACAATAGGAGTTTGCAGTAAATGACATGGAACTCAGTCCTATATTTTCTGAGTCATCGGAGTTCCTGAATATCTTTAAAATTTATCAATATTTTTTGATATTTTGCGTATTTATTCTCCAATATTGATCGTCTAGTATTAGGGATAAATTCCCTAAATTATCTCCTTCTCAAAATCTTCATAAACTTCCCAATATTATCACAATATAAGACAAAAATAAATAATATTAGGCACACATATGAAATTATATTTAAACCTTCCTAAGAACATACTAAAGCATAAAAAAACAATATTAAGTGTAGAGGAGAAATATCATATATATTTTATGTGCCTAAGAAAGGTTAGATGGGCCTTAACTTATGTCTAATTTAGAGGCCCATCATACCTCCCTACTGAAACAATTGTTCATCCTCTGAGCAACCTATTCATTCTTCTTACCTTGTGGTTCTTCATGTATGTTGGCCTATTTCATTCTCTATTTATTGGTCCATGTGCTACTCCTCCTATTGATCTTTTTGATACTCTTCTATATGTATTCCTTCTTGAAGGTGTTGAATAGAGGTCCTCAAGTGCCTTTGCTGGTCTATTCATCCTCCTGGAGTTCGCTGGTGGTCCTTTGAAGCCATATTTAACCAATTTTCTTCATCTTTTGGCCTTGATGTGCCACACACATATTTGCTACAAGAAACATTCCAATTCATGTAGTTGTCTTCTTCTTGCTCCGTCTTGATTCAACTTGCTTATAGATGGAGGGAGATGGTTTTTGGAGGATATGAATGGAGTCATGGGATGAGTGGAGTGTTGGATAAGTGAGTGGAGAGGCCTCATGCTAAGTTTCATATGATCTAGATGTTAATGGTACAAAATAGGGGTTAGAGATTGAATTATTGTGCATGGGGTGATATAATGGGTTGGGAATGGTAGGTATAGGCAAAACATAAATTATCGTGCTCTCCTTAAAGTTCAGAAATCCTTGAGAGAGATTTTTCCTTCATAAGTGAGTTTCCTATAGCAGTTGTAGGAGTTTCTTGTAGTGCTATAGGAATCTTGTAGGTGCTGGATTTTCCTGTAGTAATTACAATTAGGAGAAAAAAATGAATTTTTTTCCTATCTGAGGCGTGTAATGAATGAATGGGTGTATGCTGGAGTGGTTCATGGAGTGTGTAATCATAGGAGAGAGAGAAGAGAGGAGGAAATCAACCTTTGATCAACAAAATATTTCCTTTCTCTTTCCTGTAGAAAATCTATTTTTTCTTGTGGCAGCCCTATTTCTCTTGTAGAAATTCTATTTCACCCGTAGAAACTCTATTTTGAATGCCAAGAGGTGATTCATCCACCTTTTATTTTTCATTTTTTCTTTCTTTTTTAAAATTTTTCTCTTTTTTTTTTCAATTTTTTTCTCTTGTTTTTTAGTGAATGCAAAATAAACTCAAAGTTATTTTTATATTAAGTTTTCCCTTAGTTACCCCTTGGCACTCCTTGTCTTCCATCACAACCAACATCTTACTACCCACTTTCCTAGGTCCTCTTAACTTTTTTCTTGTTCATCTCCCACATGTGCATGTGTCTTGGTGGAAAGCTGATGTTGAGTACTAGATAAGGCTGACGTTGCTCAACTACTTATTTTGACTATAAATTTTTTTTCCTTCTCGCACTTTTAATATTTTGTTAAGATAGAATATCTTGGAAGAAAGGTTTAAATGATTCAATACCTAAGCCTTACCCTTGATTTATTTTTGCAGGTGATGTTGAAGTTGTTCATATGACTGTTGAAGTTTTCTTTGGTGGTTCTGAAGATGCTACTCAAGATGCATGTGAAAATATCTTGAGGTCCTATTGCTAATAGACTTGAATCTGGAGGTCTTCTAGAGCTTCTTTTGTTGTTGTTGTTGTTGGTGTTGTTGCTTCACATCCATGACTTAAATTTTGGAGCTAAGATTCTCATGATGTTAGTGTTTTAGTTGACTATTTTTTTTCTCTGTACGAGTCTTCTTAATGTTGAGTTTTGATGTGACTGTACAGCTTGCTCAGGACAACCCTCTTGTAGCAGACTTGATTTAGGCATAGCTCTCAAATGGTATATCAAATTGAACTAATATTTTTTGACTATATTACAATTATAGTTATGCACATCCCATAAAAAATCGTCGTCATTGGATGCGCGCATTGCGAGAGAAATTAAAAAAAAGTTATAGGTGATGAGGTCAATTTATCACAAACTGTGTGCAATAAGTTATTGAAACTATTTGAGCATGTTACCATAATATATATTCATCTCCCCCTTAAACAACTCAGAAAATGGATGAATGTTTTTTGAGATATGATGAAAACAATTTTCTGCTAAAAACTATTTCAGGACAACCCCCTTGTAGCAGAATTCTTTTAGGCATAGATCTGAAATAGTAGATCAGATTGACCTAAATTTTTTTGATAATATTAATATCCTTATGAACCTTACCATCAAAAAATATTTACCATGGGATGCATTAATACCCAGAAGAAGTAAAAATGGCAGTAGCAGATGGAGGTTAATTTCTCAGAAACCATGTATTGTAATGTGCTGAAATTGCTTGAACATGTTTCCATCATCTATATGCATCTCCCCATGAAATAGGTCAAAATATGGATGCACGTTTTTTGAGATATAATACAAAATAAATTCTACTAAAAACTAGGAGTTTCCTGTAGCTAAACAAAGTTTCCTGTAGCATTATACGACAACGATGAAAATGAACGCAAAAAATATTAGAAATGATGGGTGGATGTTGGAAATGGATGAAGGTGATGGATTGGCATGACCTAGGTCCTTCCATATCATTTGAGCAAAGGAGGAGTAAATCCAAGTTTGACTTCCTTCGACTAGGATTTTGACAAACTTTCTCTTTTGGTGCCAATTTGTTTTTATTTTTTGTTGCTTACAAATGTTGGAGAACACTTGCATTCATTAGAAATATATATATGGATCAAATAGCTTTTTTTTCTTTTCATTTTCTCACTCTTTTCATTTTTTTCTTTAGGCCTACTAGCTGCTTCAATGAATTTTTCAACTAGTAGGTCTTTCTAGGAGCCTCAAAGTAGGTTTTCACCTAGGATGTTCTTATTTTCTCTTTTTTTCCAACCCATTGATTTCCTCATGTAGTTTTTCAATCAGTGAGAAATCTTAGGTTCCTCAAAAGAGGTTTTCACCTTGAGATTTTATTCTTTTTTATTTTTTATCTTTTTCCATTTTTTATTTATTTTTTCTATCCTACTCTACTTGAAAAAAAAAATATCTTTCAAGAATAAGAATACTTCCATTGGAGCCATGTGCACATCAAAATGAAATATAAAATCATGTGTACACTTTCAATACATGCTTTGAAATGTACCTGAATAGGAGATATGAATTTCTTTGAATGAGATTGTATCAAGTACTGTTGAAGAAGAGTGTGTTGTTGCAACTTAATGACTTTCTAGAACCATATTTCAATATATCTTTGATGTCCTTGGTTTTGATTTCTCATTGGGAATATTTTTCATGTCTTCTTCTACCATGAAATTCAAACTTCCTCTTTTTGTTGTTTATTCTCTTGAACACATGGGGTAAATGATGGTAAACATGAGGGAAATTTTTCAATATATTATTTTGATGTCTGTTCTTCATCATGCGGCCTCAGATTCTTTGATCTCCTCATTTGAATCTTCTTCTTCTGGATGTTGTCCTTCAATAACATTAAGAAAATACCTTTTCTTATAATACCTTTCTTGAAAAAATATGCATACCATTTAGATCAATATGATATGTTTGGTAGTATTGTACCTCAACATTGTAAGTGGGTTGAGATACTTCATTGTATGGTTTTGGAAATGGTGGTATAGGTAGTTGAGTGGGAGTGGATATATGAGATGGATGTGGTTGAGCTTGTGTTTGTGGTGGAGGTGGATGGTAGGGATAACATGGAGTTTGGTATGAAGTATATTGAGGAAAATATTGAGGATAATGTGTATTTCTTCCATAAGGTTATTGCCAACCTTGTTGCGAATATTGGTTTTTGGTTTGAGATGGCCAAGGTTTCCAAGGAAAGAGTGTGTTACAATTACTTTGAGATGGATGTGAATCAGCTCAAAATTGTGGAGTAGGTCCTTGCATCATATCAATTTTACTATGTTGTCGTAGTGTTCTTCGTGCTACATAACATAGCTTCTATGGTGATTGACTTTCTCCATTGTCTTCTTGGTAAACTTCCTTAAACCTTACTAATGATGGAAAATATTTAGTGCCATATGATTTTGCATGGATAACACAAATATCAACATATTCTTTTTGCTCATTTTTCATTCTTAACATTTCTACTTATTCACTTAGATTGCTAAGAAATTATGTTTAAAGTTATCAAGAAAATTTGCAAGTTCATCTTGACCTACAAATGTTGATGCTAATTTAATTACTCTTGCCCTTCCTCTCAATATGCGCTTGCATGTTTCACAAATTTCGTGAAATGACAATTGGTATACACATCCTTTAATTATGAGATCAAGGAGATTACTCCACTCATCCTTAATTTTTCTAACTAAGAGGGTTTGTAGTGCGTCAAATCCTAAATGTTGTAATTTTTCCCTCTTAAAATTAAACACGAACCTATCTATTAGATCCTCAAAGCTCTCATATTATTTTTGATTCATTCTAAATATTTCTTCCTTAAGATCATGGTCTTCATATTTTCCTATAAATATCTTTTGCATATCATTCCATGACATTATTGAATTAGTACCTAAACTCATGAACCATTTAAGAGCTCTATACTTGAATGTTGTGGGAAACAATCTCAACTTTTTAGTGTCTGATAAGTAGCCAAAATATCTACAAATTATTTCAAATTTAAAGAGAAAGGTTTACAGATCCTTTGACCTCATACCATGGAATTTGGTAAGGAAATATGGAGGGATGCTCTTCATATGCACATTGATGTCAATATCTTGAATGGGAAACCCAATATGATCTTCTTCCATGTCATCATCTACATCCATTTATTCTACCTTCTATGCCATCTCTTCTTCTTCTACATGCAAAATTTGATGGTGATGTGGTTCATATTGCACCACGTGATCGAATGGGGGGGGGGGTGTGTTCGTGTTGTAGAACTATTTTTAAAAATATATTTTTAATAACAATTCTAATGCAATGCAATTTTCTATTTTTCAAATGAAATATTCTTAATGAAAAGTTATTTGTTATTTCATAAAGTAAAAGAAATGAATCAATAAGGGACGGAAAAAATGCATACTTTTACACCTCCCCAAAAATGGCACAAAAAAGTGATGAGCCTTGGTATTGCAACAAGAATTATGCAACTACTGAGGCTACCAGCTTTAATTATCAACCCTGGGTCGGTACAAATGTAAAAGGTACGGCACTATATGTGCAACATACAATGTTTCCTTATTTTTTTGATCTGATGTAATGGAGGGAATGTCATGAAATTAAATCCTAAACTAATTTCAGAAATGGTAGTGTTTCTTTGAAAAGAAATTAATCCTAGGAAAGAACAACAATTTGTAATTAAAATCCTAAGAACATGAATTCAAATAAAAATACCTAATATAATTTGCGAAAATGAATGTCCTAAGTGGTGTTTATTCTTCCTAAATCATGTATTTAGGTCATAGGGGTCATAATTCAAGCCTAAGAGATATAATCCAACCTTTGGGAGAAAATTTGGTCGAGTTTACACATGCTACAATAGTGTTACAAGAAACTCTATTTTTGCTACAAGAAAGTCTATTTTGGAAATAACACACCGAATGACTAATTAATTAAAATTGAAATGGGATGAAACACTTTTTTTTTATTAAATATGATGTCTTAGGTCTCGATTCCAAGTGGAATCACTCCAAAATACCCCTTTTCACACACGATAAAAAATAACAAAAAATTTCTACTCTAAATATTGAAATTCTAGAACTAGTGAGCTAGTTAATTTTTCAGATTCCTAACCTAATCAAGTGAAAATGAAATTTGGTAAATTTTTTTATCAACTATAGAATTATTATTACCTAATCCAAGTGGAATCAAGTCAAATTGATCTCGATAACCACTTTTAAAGAATAGCATAAACTTACTACTATTTCGCTACAATGCATTTCCAGAAATCTTATATTCATGAACTGGTAACAAAATTGAAGTACCTTAATGAAGATGACCTTCAAAATTTATTCTAAGAACTAATAATGGTTTTGATCCTGTAAAAAACCTACAAACGAACTCACTTAAATCATCTAACTCAATCCTACAACAAGAAAAAGAAACAATACTATATATAGAAATATGCAAAACAGAAATAAGAGATGCATGTGAATAAGAATTGAAAAGAACATAAATAAATTGTGCAAGAGGGCTCTGAAGCTCTTGGGATGGCAAAGCCCAAGGAGGACTCAGATTCGTATGGAATAAAACAAGCGTTAGAATCTAAAAATGACACCAATCTTCATTATTGAATCAGTCCAAGTACATCCCTGCAAGAAAAGAAAGTGGAGCTGCCAGAAAACAAGTTTTCTCCATAATAAGACTAAACAATACATACCCCTAGAGGAAAATTATAATTTATACTTATACAAAATGATGAGGAATAACTTCCCTTTAACGGAGGAAGTTTCCCCCTCCAAAATCCCTTAAATAATGTATATGGTTCTAGACACTATGAGTTGGCAGTGAATTACAAGGAACACATTCCTAGATTTTTTCAATCATTGTAGTTCCATAATCTCTCCAGAATTTCTCAATAATTTTGTGATATTTTGTCCATTTATTATCCAATATTGATCCTCTAGTAGCATGGAGCAAGTCCCTAAATTATCTCCTTCTTCAAATCTTCATAATCGTCCCAATATTCTCACAATATTCTACAAAAAATAAATAATATTAGGCACAAATATGCAATTATCTTTAAACCTTCCCAAGAACATATTAAATCATAAAAATACATTATTAAGTGTAGAAGAATATATCTAATATATATTTTATGTGCTTAATAAAGGTCATATGGGCCTTAATTTATGTTTAATTTAGAGGACCATCAACCAACACTTCGATATCCGATAAGTACTCATTTGTAGCACCTCCACTTTTAAGAGAGTAACCAAAATTAGACAAGAGACTAAACAAAAGTAGAGGTAGTAACACCAGTAGTAATCAAAGAGAAGGGTTATAGAATACTTATCTTTTGAGAAAAGTAAACTCCCCCTTAATCTGGGAATTCTTGCATTGTTCATCAAACTTTTCTTCCACATCAATATTATGTTATACCAATGGATAGGGTTTCTTCTTTCAATAGAGATAATCAGTCCTAGTTATTTTCCACAAACCATAGGTTTTTTCTTACAATATCTTTATAGAATTTTCAAACCCTAGATATTTTAATATTTAAACACTCTAGAATATGTTTAATTCCTTCAAAATTATAAACCCGAAACTTTTACCTTATATCCTTTTGAAAATTCAATGGACTTTGCTATCTGTAAGAATTTATGATAAAATATGATAAAGTCTCAAAAACTCACAACATAGATAATGTAATTAGGTATCTTCATATGACAAATCTAGTAAATATTTTTTTATCGTTTCTAACAATGCATTGATTTAGAGATATTCTATCAAGTTTTTTAAAATGCTCCAGTCTTAATGAGGAGCTACGCCTCTTTAGTAATAGCTGAAAAAGTATCTCAACATATGGAATTTTTCTTGAAATTTTTCAACCAAACAATTTCCTTTAGAAAGTAATTTTATGTACTAAATTCCTTATGACTAGATATTTTTTTGATACTGTGTTGTGCACAACAATATTGGAATTCTCATGGGATAGGAAAATAAATTACAATATTGTATTTTCGGGAGAAATAAATTCATTTTTGTGTGCCACGACATAAGTTAAATCATTTTTCTATATATTTTTTAGTTGCATATTGGAAATATATTATCTTCCAGGGTAAACCCACAAAGTTGGGTTACACTTTTGTGAGAATCGGGGGAAGAAAAATCTTTTTCTAAATAATTCGGCCAAAATTTTATAAAAATTCGGCCGAACGGTTATATAGTTCAGCCGAAATTTTGAAATTAGTTTGGCCGAACTCATTCTTCTGTTTACATTGACGACATACTGACAGCGTGGGAAAACATATTTTTGGCCAGAGATGGGAAAAACAAGAACATAAGTTTGACTGAACTTTTAAAATAATCTAGCCAAAATTTAGTTTATAAATGCACCAACCTAGACTCATTAATGGGTTTTGGGCTTATTAGCATCTGTGTTTGCTATGTTTGTGTTTCGGGCTTATCGCGTCTGTGTCTGCTATGTTTGTGTTTCAGGCTTATCATGTTTACGCCTGCTCTCTATGTGTTTCGGGCTTATCGCATCTGCTATGCTTGTGTTTGTAGAGTCTTGGAGGGTCTTGACAGACTCTTGCTGGGTAATTACTGTTGTTTTTTTCTTTATGAATTAGTTTTGTTGTTGTTTTAATTTTTTTCTTCTGTTTTAATTTTATCCTTGTTTTTATGTTTGTAAGTAATTTTCCGCCAGCTTCCTCTTTGATTGCAGCCTCGTTGATCTTTGAATTGCGGCCTCGTCGCTGAATTGTGGCCTTGTCACTAAACTATGGCCTTAGCTCCGAATTTCCAGGTTGGCACCCTGCTATAATCAATTTTTTCATGTTCTGGTTCAGCATGGAAATCGTAACGTTTTTTTGTTGTAGCCGTTAAGATACCCAACTCATTCTTTTTTGTTTCACTATTTTGGATATTTTAAAAACCAACAAATTTATATTAATATGAAACCAACATACTTCTACATATTTTCAATATATTCTATGTCTCATTCAGTCTGAATCACGTAATAATTATAGATCAAATAAAGCTACCACACCTGGTCAGACTATACATACTATGGTTACATATATCCCACCCCTTCTATGTATTTTTACTTGTCTCCATTTGTTAGTTATCAAACTGGAAAAGATACTAAACCTAGAGGGGAATGGAAGAAAATTTTAAAACCCTGTAAACAAAATTGAAAATAGAGAATTAATAAATATATTTCACACTTATGGGAAATAAACTCATATGGAACAACTCTAAGAAAAATGAAAAATAACAAACTGTTAGTTTCAATAGAAATGAAAAATAACAAACCATTAGTTTCAATAGAGAACCCAGTAAACAAAATTGAAAACAAAGAATTAATATATATATATATATATATGTCACATTTATGGGAATTAGACTCACATGGAACAACTCTAAGAAAAATCAAAAGTAACAAACTCTTAGTCTCAATAGAAATGAAAAATAACAAATTGTTCGTTTCAATAGAGAACCCTGTAAACAAAATTGAAAATAGAGAATTAATAAATATATGTCACACTTATGGGAATTAGACTAATATTGAACAACTCTAAGAAAAATGAAAAATAACAAACTATTAATTTCAATAGAGGACCCTGTAAACAAAATTGAAAACAGAGAATTAATAAATGCCAATGGGGAAGCCACTATGGGATATGGAGAAATCTAAGTTTATGATAGCTCTGAGAATGAAACAGATCCCAGGTGAGCTGCTACTTACCCCGCTACTTGCTTTGATGTTCTTGGGTTTTTTTGTTGAGTTTATGAAATAGATCCCATGTGATCTACTACTTACCTCTCTACTTTGTTTGATGTTCCTGGATTTTTGTTGAGTGGTATCTATGAAGAGGCATCAAAATAATTATCAGATGTGCTTCATAAATTGCTTAAAACAAGGCCCGATGAAGTTCATGTTGTACATGATGAACCCACATAGGAGAATGACATCAATGAATTGGATAACATCATAGAGGTTGGAGGCATAGTGTTTATCCAAGCTAAAAAACATACACACTCTTCCATATGATATCTTCCATGACCTAAAGACACTCTTTGGTTTTGTTTCCTTCATGCCATGTTATGTTCTTTTCACTTGGTATGTGTGTCTAGCTATATGAAGGAGAGTATCAAATTACCCGGGAAGCCTTTGCGTGGTTATTTAAAGGATTTGGTTTTTTCCAAGATCTGTCTTGGTATATTCCTTCATAGGCATATTGACAAAAGGCCTTTGGAGAATATCTCAAAAACCCATTTATATAAGAAAAAAATACCTGTAGATCATTGGAACTCTATGTTGTTAATATTGGACATATTTTCGCAACCTTAAGGCATTTTGTCTAGCATGTAGATGAGACCCCTTTAGAGACTAATTTCATGTTTCCAATATTTTGGACCCTTGGGTACCTATTTCTCGTGGTTTCCAATGATATATTTCTAATAAAGGAATAAATTGTAATGATAAAAACATTCATATACAGCCAATAAATACCTCATAACCTGCGATGACAATATTTTTAGATTCTTTTCTAGCTAAAAATAAAATAAAATAAGGATAATATTAGCTTAGAAGTTTGATCCACAATTTATAGGAAATATTTTTTATAGGCTTAAATTGACAGACAAATAATTCAATGTTTCCATAGGGGAATCCATGTAATTGAATAAAGAAACCTTGAATTCACAACCTCCATCCAAACCTAGCTTGTGTGATCAACAAAAAAATGATAAACACATATAGGTAAAATGAGTAGGACTCAATAGTTGTAAGTGAATTCGTAACTCACTGGCCTAATGCTGGATGTGTCCCACGACCATACTAAGTCTCACTAATGGACTACCTTAAACTGTTTTCATTTTCAGCCTTCCTCGCTTAAGTTTTATCTGTTTGAAAATGGCATGAGTGACTTCAAATAAAGCAACCTTTTGAAATGATTTGAAATGTCTAGCCCTTTGAGAATACCAAGTAAAACAAAACAAAAAACTCCACATCTTGAAAATAATTCCATTCAGAAAATCAATTCTTTCAGTACCCTAAAATATACAGGGAAATGAAGACAATAACATTTCAGGTATGGAAGATAAAGATGTCATAACATAAATATGATATACAAGAACAATCTTCAATTCCATTGTTTTGTAGGTAAAGTACTATCTTCACATTAAATCATTTTATAAGGTTACTCTAAAACTAAAGGTTTTCTCCCATTAATTAAAGGAAAAATTTAAGGCCTAAAAAATGAACCTAAAGAGGTTGAACTTCCATAGGGTTTTATTCTGTCTTTTGAGTGTTAACTTCTACAAGTTATATAGGCAGAGTCTATAAAGGGCTAGGTAGTGTTAACTTCTACAAGTTCTATAGGAAAAGTCTGTAAAGGGCCAGGTAGCCTCTACATCTCATCTTTTTTGAAAGGTGACATATCCAGTAAATGCCCCCACATTCAATCCCTGGAACATATCTAAATAGAAGTTCTTCATTTTAATACCCATAAACCACAACCACTTTAAGGAAAATCATTTACATGTGTCATTTATCCCATACATGTGTCATTTCTTGCATAAACTCTTAAGGAAAAATTTAAACCATGTGTCATTTCTCAAGGCTTTCTCTCATTAATTCAAGCCAAACATTATGGCCTAAAAACTTAAATTAGCTGAACTTCCATAGGATAGCATCCCCCAAACTCAAGTGGAGTAAAATGTAAAATTTTAAAAGTGGAGTGTTTTATGATGTAATGGATCTTAGGATCCCCCAAACTCAAGGTGAGTCAAATGCAAGATGTTAAAAGTGGAGTGTTTTATGATGTAATGGATCTTAATAATCAAGATTGACATGGTTGTATTTTATTAATGTACCTAAATTTACACCTTCCATGTTTCTTTATTCTTGTAGAATGTTAAAAGTGGAGTGTTTTAGGATGTAATGGATATAAATAATCTAGATTGTGTTAAATATGATGTAATGGATCTTTATAATCTAGATTGATATGGCTGTATTTTATTAATGTACCTAAATTTACACCCTCCATGTTGCTTTATTCTTGTAAAATGTTAAAGGCTGAGTGTATTCATGTACCTAAATTTACATCTTCCATGTTTCTTTATTCTTTTAAAATGTTAAAATTGGAGTGTTTTACGATGTAACAGATATAAATAATCTAGATTGACATGGCTAGAGTGATATGATGATAGTGTAGGTTGATGTTGAAGTTGTAAAATTCTTGTAAATATCAAGGATAAATGATAGTACAAGCCAAAAATGGCATTATTATAAATTATTAAACAACTTGATAAGTGCTAAATCATACTTCCTATTAAGGACATAACTAATTTGTAAGTTGAAATTTTTTTCTTAATGTTCTTAGCCTATTTATTGATGTCGAAATAAATGTTTCTAGATGTGATTTCCCCCAAAAATTTCACGAAAAACTAAATTCTAAGGCAAACCCTGCACATGCCATTTCTCCTACAAAATCATAAAGGTGTGACTTTTGACATATGTCATTTCTATGTCATTTCTCCCAAGAAATATAGGACAATGTCATTTCTCCCATATACTATAATGAAAAATTTAAGGCAAACTGTGTACATGTCATTTCTATCTTAAACTCTAGGTAAGGAAAATTTTAAGGCATGTTATTTATAGATTTTATTTCTCCCATTAAGTTAAGGCAAACCATGGACATGCCATTTTCCCCACAAAATAAAAGATTTTTCCCATACCTTGAACGAAAAATTTAAGGTATACAAACTTATAGTGGTTGAACTTCAATAGGATTTTAGTCTGTCTGTTGAGTATTAACTTCTATAAGTTCTAAAGGCAGAGTCTATAAAGGGTGAGGTAGCCTCTGGATCTAATATTTTCTGAAAGCTGACATATCTAGTAGATGACCCTACAGTCAATCTCTACAACAGATCTAAGAATTTCTTCATTTTAATATCCATAAACCACAACCACTTTAAGGAAAACTGTGTATATGTGTCATTTCTACCATACATGTGTCATTTTTCCCATAAATTATTAGGCAAGGTTTTTAAAGCATGTGTCATGTTGTCTTTCTCCTATTAACTTTAAAGCATGTGTCATATCTCAAGGCTTTCTCCCATTAATTCAAGGAATACTTTAAGGCTTAAAAAGTGAACCTAAAGTAGCTAAACTTTCATAGGATAGGATCCCCCAAACTGAAGGCTTCCTCCCTTTAATTAAAGGAAAATTTTAAGGCATAAAAAATGAACCTAAAGTAGCTGAACTTCCATAGGATAGGACCCCCCAAACTCAAGGCTTTCCCCATTAATTCAAGGAAAACTTTAACTCCTAAAAACTGAACCTAAAGTGGGTAAACTTCCATAGGATTTTAGTTTGTTTGTTGAGTCTTAACTTCTACAAGTTCTAAAGGATTTTGTAAAGGGCCAGGTAGCCTGTGGATATCATCCTTTATTAAGGCATGTAAAGGGCCATGTAGCCTCTAGATCTCATTATTTCTTAAGGCATGTCATTTCATGTAAAGGGCTAGGTAGACTCGCATAGGATTTTGAACTTCCATAGGATTTTATTCAGTCTATTGAGTGTTAACTTCTACAAGTTCTAAAGGTAGAGTCTATAAAGAGCTAGGTAGCCTTTGGATCTCGTATTTTCTCAAAGGTGACATATGTAGTAAATGCCCCTACAGTCAATCTCTGGAACAGAAAGAGAATTTCTTCATTTTAATATCCAAAAACCACTACCACTTTAAGCAAACCTTATACATGTTTAATTTCTCCCTTCCCCCATAAAATTTTAGGCAAAATTTATGGCATGTGTCATTTCTATTTTATTTCTCCCATAAACTATAAGGAAAAATTTCATTTCTCCCACAAACTCATAAAGATGCACAACTTTTGACATAACTTCATCAACCACTACAACTATTTTTTTTAGTAAGTGCATAAAATAATTTTCCACACCATGTAAATGTCATTTCTCCCACAAGCTAAAGGCTTTGTCTCATTAATCCAGGGAAAAATTTAAGGCCTAAAAATTGAACCTAAAGTGGCTGAACTCTCATAGGATTTTGAACTTCCATAAGATTTTAGTTTTATGCTGTTGAGTGTTAAATTGTACAAGTTCTAAAGGCAGAGTCTATAAAGGGCCAGGTAGCCTCTGGATATCATCTTTTCTCAAAGGTTACATATCCAGTAAATGCCCCTACAGTAAATCTCTGGAACAAAAATAGAAGTTCTTCATTTTAATATCCATAAACCACTACCACTCTACGGAAAAATTTGTACTTGTGTCATTTCTCCCTTCTCCCATAAAATTTTAGGAAAAAATTAACGCATGTGTCATTTCTATTTCATTTCTCGAAGAAACTCATAAATGTGTGACTTTTGACAAAACTACATCAACCACCAAAACTAGTTGTTTTAGTAAGTGCATAAAATAATTTTGCAAACCATGTAAAATGTCATTTCTCCCACAAACTAAAGGCTTTCTCCCATTAATTGAAGGTAATATTTAAGGAATTAAAATTGAAACTAAAGTGGCTAAACTCTCATAGGATAGGACCCCCAAAACTCAAGGATTTCCCCCATTAATTCAAGGCAAACTTTAAGGCCTAAAAACTGAAACTAAAGTGGCTAAAATTCCATAGGATTTTAGTTTTTTGGTTGAATATTAACTTCTACAAGTTATAAAGGAGTATGTAAAGGGATAGGTAGCCTATGGATATCATCCTTTCTTAAGGCATGTAAAGGGCCAGGTAGCCTCTGGATATCATCCTTTCTTAAGGCATGCTATTTCTAGATGTAATTTTTGCCATAAATTTTAAGGAAAACTTTCATGAAAACCATGCACGAACCATTTATATGTGTCATAAATCTCCCTTAAACTCTAGGTAATGCAATATTTAATGCATCTCATTTCTAGATGTGAATTCTACCATAAAAGTTAAGTCAAACATTAAGATAAACCAGGCACATGTCATTTATCTCATGCACATATGTCATTTCTCCCAAGCATTTGCAAGAAATGTTAATTTAATATATTCTTATTGAATTTGTTTTTTTTTGAAGGATAAAAAAACCCACTAAATATGGCTGAAAAATGGACACTATGCATAGATTTTTCTTGCTATCCCAATCGAGGGAAAGAAGTGATTACATACATGTTTTTCAATATTGCGACTAGCAAGGTTGTTCAAAGGAAAATGAATATACCGGGAAGAACAACAAACTACGAGGCATATTATATTGCATTGATAGAAGGCTTGGAAACATCGAGGGAGTACGAATCAAATGGAATTGTAGTTTTCACCAATTCCTAACTTGTGTGCAACTAGATGAAAGGTGTGTACCAGGTTAAGAAGGAGAGGCTAAAACAACTACATGGAAACGCCAACAATATTGTTAGCCAATTTCAATTTTTCAATATAAGACATTGTACAAATGTGAATAATATGTCCATTTATCTATTGTGTGGGGAAATGCCAATTCATGATTCATCTATCAAATATGAAATAATAGATGAATCATAATTATACGGGGCAATGACAATGCAAGATTCATCTTTCAAAGATGAATCATTTTTGAGACACTCTTCTTCAAAAATTGAAGACTCATATCTCAGAGATGAATTAGTGTTGAGACACTCTCTTTCAGAATTTATTGATGGACATTGTAACATACCTTGGATATGTGTGTGTTTTGTACTTATAAATGCGTCTCTTTTAATGACCATGTGTTTTTTTCAATTTTATACCAAGTGTGCTCCCACCACACCATGTAAAACGCAACTTGGTGAAATTCACATTTGCAACAAGTGGTGAACTTCAATTTTTTATAAAATTAAAATGTGAGGACTTCAACAAATTTTTGTTTAAATGGAGTTTCACACTTCTTTTTTAATGACCATGTGTTTTTTCTAATTTTATACCAAGTGGGCTCCCACCATGTAAAGTGAAATTCAGTGAACTTAACATTTTTATAAAAATCTTTTCTTAAATTGAGTTTCACACATCAATTAGTGCTTTGAAAGTTGTGTTTTACATAATTTGTGTACATTAGATTACATTAATTTTCTGAAATTTATTTTGAATTTATTTTAAATATTAATTTAAAAAAATAATTGTAAATGTCCATTGTAGATATATATATCATGGAGGATGAACGATGAAGATCAATAGAATCCCATATCTCTATGAGTGAGAGGTATCAGGGATAGAGGGATGTTCATTGTATTTAAATATAATCTTAAATCTCCATACATATACATACATGTGTGTACATATGGAATTGATTTTTTATCAATTTTGTGAGTTAAATTAGTTTTTAATAAGTTTCATTTTTTTTTATTTTTTAGGAGCTAAGAGGACAATGGTGTTTACTCCATCATTGGAGCATGCCCATGGTTCACGCAATCGTGGTATTATTCCCGCAATTTAATCAATGAATATGTACATGTATTTATATGTATGAATGTATTTTTGAATTGATTATAAATTCATATTCTTTTATGAAGCTTCTCTCTCATCTCATGAGGTTTGTGGTGGTTCACATTCCCTTGGAGGGTCATCAGTAAGTGTTGAAGGTTTGCGTGAAGGTGGTGATATGGATTCCCCTAGAGGCCAATCAAAGGATGGTTGTGTCTTTTCTCAACCAATCGGTGGTCATTCTGGTTCTTAGCAGGGTCATTCTGGTTCTCAACAGTCTCAGGGTGGGAAAAATGCTAGCCAAACATATCGAGGTGGCCATCAATTTGAATATTATTTTCATTCAATTTGTAAAAATTTGTTTACATGTGTTTTTTTAATATACAAAATTTTATATATTCATGTAGAGGCTGAAATTTTGCTTGAAATGTTGCACAAAAAATACGTAGGGTAGAACGTGTCATTCAAGAAGAAGGTTGTTCACAAACGACGACTTATCTGTCCGAAATTTCCGTATACCTTGGGAAACAACATGCAACAATGCACCTTAGAAAGTTGTCAACATCTTCATGCAAAATTCAAAAGAGATGTCGTGGCTTTGACTCTACCTGTTGAAAGTCGACAAAGCTTGGAAATAGTTACACACTCTTTAAGCGAATTAGTAGTTGTGTACCGAAATCTTGGACCAACCACTAATACTTTTGTAGAAGTGATGAGAAAAATAAAGGAAGCAGTGATGGGTCCCGATAAATGGGAGGTTGTTAAACAAAGATTTATAACATAAATCGCAAATTCTATGTTTAATTTCAAAGAAGGGCTGAAAAGAAAGACGTTGAAGCTGAAATATTTCAAGCACCCTCATCTAGCTCGCTATTTATATGATATACATATTACGGCCTATGGAAGACTCCCATGGAATGACAAGGTTCTGCTTTATTTTGCAAAATTATTTTATGTTGAATTATTTTTTCAAATGAAACCCAATTATAATGACCTTCACTCTGAATTTTTTGGTCCTGGGAAAGGTCAATTGTGTGACCGTAGGGGTGCTAGGTGTTATGTTGATTTTCCTCACCATGAGCCACCATTGGTTAGTCGACCTCTTCATGTCAAAAATTTGCGGTAAGAGATGGATGCTACTTCTCAAATTAGTCGATAATCAAGGGATGCCATTATTGACAATGTTCACAGTCGATTGGGTGGAGTCAATGTTTTTCTGAATCGACAAAGAGCACATGAGAATGCATGTGCTAATTTTTTGTATTATACAGATCAAGATAATGACAACAAAAGTGTTGAAGATCTCAAAACATATGCAAATAATTGTTGCAATGGTTGGCAGGACCTAATTGTTCATGAGGAAGAGGGCATGGGAACGGTATGTGTTAATGGTTAGGGTTAAATTATTTTATCATGTAAAATTTGTAATAAATACAGATATACATAAATTTAATTGTATACATTAATCTAGCAAAAATGTATCATTATATGTTAACACCATTTGTAGTTGTTATGCTTGATGAATGAAGAAAATGTTAATATCATGGTCAGAACCTCTAGTTCAAACAACCAAGATGGGTCTCACCATCAATCATACAATCAAGATGGTTCTCACCATCAAGATATGTTCACAAATCTTAGTGTTTTTTAAGTGAACATGATGATGTACAATTATTTTTTATCTATTATTATATATATCAAAACATGATGAGATATTTTTAAAATAAATAATTATGCAGACATGTACATGTACATATATATAACAAAATGTTTTAAGATATTCTGATTCCGTCTGATGTTTTTTGGATGGCAGTACCTTATTCTTCCTCGGGAGACGTACCAAATCCACCATCACAAGTATCAATAAATTTTCATTTTTAAAATTTATGTTTTTAAGTTATATATTCCATCTCAAAAAGTTCCATTAAAAATTGAGAAATATCTAGATCTTGAGTTATTTTAATTTTTTTGAATTTTAGGTTTTCAGAGATTTTCTTTCAGAGCCACTCTTAGGAGATGTGCCAAATCCACTAGCACAATTATTCAACTTTTCACTTAAATATATATATATATATATATATATATATATATATATATATATATATATATATATAATCTATAAGTTATAAATTGAAGTTTAAAAGTTTTATTATAAATTGAGATCTAGAGATCTTGAGTTATTTCAAATTTTTTGAATTTTAGGTTTTTGGAGATTTTCTTTTGTAGCCTCTCTTAGGAGATGTGCCAAATCCACCAGCAAAAGTATTCAATTTTTCACTTAAATACATGTTTTTAAGTTATAATTTATAAATTGAAGTTCAAAAGTTTTATTATAAATTGAGATATTTATCTTGAGTTATTTTATACTTTTAAATTTTTTGAATTTTAGGTTCCTATACAGGATTTCTTTTCTCCATGGACTCTAGTGATGGAGATAGGAACATCCACACCATTTCAACCATTTGAACAAGTTGTCATTCTTCTTTTTTTAATATTATTGAAAAAAAGTTTATATATGCATTTTAATTTGAATATATATATATATATATATATATATATATATATATATATATATATATATATATATATATATATATATATATATATATATATATATATATATAGAGATAAGTACATGTATATTGTACAGTTGACTGCTGAAGATGTTCCTATAGGGGAAGTTTTACTAGAGGAGCAACAAGTGGATAGGGAACCTCATGAGGTATTGCATGATTTTTTTTTACATTTTGTTTTTTTACACGAGGTTCTATATATTCTTACTCAGTTTTAAAACATTAAATTTTAATGTTTGTACACATTGTGTACGGGTTCCCCATGCTTCGCGGGATAGCTCGAGGATCGTGACTTTGCTGGGAGAGACAATACATCCATCTATATTTGATGGATGATGCACATGCACACGTGCAACATTATATTTTAAATAGATTTTGTCTTAAATTTACTTTTATATATATAGTGTTATCTAGATGCAATCATATATAACTTGATACTTGATACTTGTGAGGTCTACAAATTTTGGACACATTTTATGTGAACTACGTTTGGTACATGATACTTGATAATTGATACTTGTAAGATCTACAAATTTTGGACATATTTTATGTGAACTACGGTTGGTACATGCGAATGTGATATATAATGTTTTTAAAACTATAGTTTGTTTTGTTTTTTAAAACTCAATTTTTTGGATGTTTGAACTACATTTGGCCATGTGTGAAGTAATGTTATAGTGTTATATAATTTGTTTTTTTTTTGAAATCATGTTTTGGATGGTTGAACTACATTTGGCATGTGATGTGAAGTAATGTTGTGTTAATTTTTTGTTTTGTTTTTAAAACTTATGTTTTGTATGGTTGAACTACATTTGGAATGTGAGTTAATGTTGTGTTATAATTCTTTATTTTTTTACAGTGTTATAGTTGAACTACATTTGGTATGTGAAGTAATGTTACTCGATACTTGATACTTGTGATCTATAATGTTTTTTTTTTAAACTCAAGTTTCAGATGGTTGAACTAGATTTGGCATGTGAAGTAATGTTGTGTTATAATTTGTTTTGTTTTTAAAACTTAAGTTTTGGATGGTTGAACTACATTTGACATGTGAAGTAATGTTGTGATCTATAATGTTTTATTTTTAAAGCTTGAGTTTTGGATGGTTGAACTACATTTGGCATGTGATATAATGTTTTGGTTTTATTGGATAGTTGAACTACAATTGGCATGTGAAGTAATGTTGTGATGTAATGCTTTGTTTTTAAAACTCAAGATTTGGATGGTTGAACTACATTTGGCATGTGATTATGATATAATGTTTTTTTTCAAAATTCAAGTCATCGTTTTACAAAAAAAAAAAATCACATGAATATATGTACATGTAGAAATGATTTAAGTACATGTTTGAATATATATGTTAAAACAATTGAAGTAAAATACATACATACATACATACATACATACATACATACACACACACACACACACACACACACATATATATATATCATAAGATTCTAGGTCCTATTAGATCTGTCAAACAATCATAAAATTTAAAAAATGCATTCTATAATGTATATATCCAGTGCGTGCAACATTTTTCACCAATGCATGTATAGAAAAGCTAATTTCAGTTAATTCCATTCTAGAACATATATATCTAGTACGTGGAACATTTTTCATCAATGCACATAGAAAAGCTATTTTCAGTTAATTGCATTCTAGAACATATATATCCAGTACTTCAACATTTTTCATCAATGCAAATAGAAAAGCTACTTTTAGTTAATTGCATTCTAGAAAATATATATTCAATACGTGAAACATTTTTCATCAATGCACATAGTAAAAGTACTTGAACAATTAATTTCATTCTAGAACATATTTATATCCAATACGTGTACATTTTTCATCAATGCACATAGAGAAGCTACTTTCAGTTAATTTCCTAGAACATGTTTATATCCAGTACTTGCAACATTTTTCATCAATGGACATAGAAAAGTTAATCTCAATTAATTTCATTCTAGAACATATATATATCCAATACTTCTAGAACATATATATCCAGTACTTGCAAAATTTTTCATCAATGCACATAGAAAATCTACTTTTAGTGAATTGCATTCTAGAACATATATATATCCAATACATGCAAAAATTTTCATCAATGCATGTATAGAAAAGCTATTTTCAGTTGACACTAGTGTGCATGTACCAAAACAATGTACATGCGCAAACACTTGCACAGATAACATAACAAGGCAGTTCAATTTTTAGTTGAGTTTTGGAAGTTCTAAAACATGAAACCAAAGAGAATAAATTGTTGGGCAGTTCAATAAAAAAATTTCCAATGGAATGCCATCTTCAATGATCCGTTCATGATCAGATTTTAACCTTTTCCATTTCTTAATTTTAATTTTTTTCTTTGATTGAACCTCTATCAAATTTATGGATGCTGCACACACCAAGTGACTATATTGAAAATTTATGACATCAGGTTCATAGTCTTCAAAGTAAACAAAATCCCCACTTTGATTAGTTTCTCTGAAAAAATAACCTTTCAGTATAATAGATCCTTTGTCATATGGAAACCTGTGATCATTATATTTTTCTAATAATTTCATCTTTCATTCAGTGCAGCACATCAAATAATACTTCACATTTTCATCTTTGTCAGTAGGTGCAATTACAGCAAAAGCATCTCCAGAAAATTAAAAAAAAATTATGTATTTAAATTTAGATCATAATTAATATGAAAAATTAACTTTAAATAATTTTATTATCTATTTCTAGATCTCTATCATTTGAAAGAAATTCAAATGTTACCTTCTCTAACAAGATCAGAAACTCGATCACCATCAGATGATATTGTAGTCTCCTTTGATTGCATTTCTTCAAATATTGCAACTAACATTTCCCATTTGTATTTAACTCTCTATGTTTCCAATCCTTTACATATATATTTTTTTTCGCAAACATCATTGGATTCTGTGTTTTCTATGCAAACATGAAAAAAAAAAAGATTTTCTTTTATCCAATGCAAACAAATTTGTGGATAATTTTGTTTTAATTGAATGCAATTTTTGAGTCCCTTTTATTGTTTCAACGTCATTTCCAATTGATCTATCTACATATTCGATCCCAATATGCCAAAAAAACCTATATATGGAAAATTCGAAGAAGAATGTAATTATGATATCAAAATACCATCAAAGATAATCATTGTGATAAATATATACTATTTAAAATTGGATATCCAATAAAATTTAAATTGAAAGTACATTTTCACTTCCCCTTGATCGGTTAGTCTCATGGCTTAAAGCAACAATGCACCATTGAAAAACTTCTTTAGTGTCCACAAGTTGGTTTACAGAGGTGTTAATTTTATATCTTCGAAGTGTTTGTTTTATGCATGCCCCTACACCGTCATGTTCTCCTTTTCCATGGATAGTCTCAAAGAAATTCCAACAATGTTTAATGCAGGTTTTCTTATGAAGAAAACATAACCAAAAGAATGATCATGAAGATTTGAATAGACCTGCGCATCCATATGACCATATCCAATGCTCATTGAATTTTATTCCATGACTTTTCAAGGAGTCATAAATCTTTCCAAAACAACGTTGTACAAAATATGTATTATGTGTACGATCGTCATTGATATAAAAGTGATATTCTTTAATAACATGTCAATTTTTACTGGTGCTTTCTATATGATCGACGTTTTGTTTAGAATGTCTATATAAAATATGGATGAGCATGGATACCTGGTCAGAATGATAGTATTCACTCTGAAATTATTTTTATGGAACAAATGTGTAGTTTTCTGCCAAATCAATTACTGAGAAAATGGTCCTTGGTGGAAAAAATTCAGGGGATTTTTTGAATTGCAATTCTTGCCATCGAGCTCTATGGGAATGCTTGGTGTATTTATAAATTTTTGCCTCAAACTTTCTCAAAAAATCTATCACAGAAATTTCTTCTTCTTGTAATTCAATTATTTTAGCATTATTTGAACCTTGGATCAATGTATGGATATATTCATATCTCGTCCATTTCACTTTCATGTTGGATAATTATTGGTCATTTATATCAGTACGATATTTGTTTTTAAATTTAGTCAAATTTCCACAACCATCGTACTTTTTTACCACCAACACATATATTTTCGTAAACTAATTCATCGCTTTCTCTTCCACATAGAATTTGAGACATGAAATCATGGAGAATGGAAGGAGGAGGTGAATATTTCCAGATATTTCAACCAAAATTAAGGATTGTGTCATAATATAACTGAAATTCCACACGATAATGACAAAAATAAGTGTCACGTGCGGTGATAGGTTTTACATACCACATTTTTTGTTGAACAAAAGTACTGATTGAGACATGAATTTCACGATTCTCTTCTTTGAACTTGTTTAAAAACTGTATCTGAGTGGTGTCCAAGAATTTTTTTTCATGTTCTTCGTATTGAATTTGTGCTATTCTTCTTCGCATCACATCCCTTGCATTTGGCGAAACACGTGACTTTTTCTTCCAATATTCATATATTATTTTTTAACATTTTCTCCAAGTATATCTTGGTATGGTTTCGTACAAGTAGCTCTCAAAGAAGCGAGTTCATTATTTACATCTATTTTCAACTGAAATTTACGATTTTTGTGCAAAGTTTTTCGTGAGGTTCCTAATGCTTTTGCCATAGATTTTACCAAGCGATTCTCTTTAGTACTTGATGAAACCACTACCATATGTATTGCTCTACGTACAGTTGAAACATTTTACCGTCCAGAGATTCTAATTGAATTTATAGCACTATTTATATTTGTATCACATTTTCCTTCATTTTTTTTTTATCTCTTGTTGATTTTCAAATACCCAATGAAGTCATAGCTTCTTTTAATTTCCTTAATGATAGGAGACCTTTCAAAAATTGGGCTTGAACTATCACATTTTCCTTTATGAAGTACGTATCAAAAATGTGTTTAACATGATATCATATAACATGGCCAGCTCTTTTATCTCCATATGTGTGAGTGTCAACATTTTCTAACATCTCATCATCGACATTGATTCCATCTGTACATATTTGAATGAATAGTATATAATAAGTTTACATATTCAATAAATAACTAAATTAATAAAAATGTGTAACACACACACACACACACACAGATATATATATATATATATATATATACCTTGTGATTAAATTTCTTCACTTGAATTTATTTCAACATTTTCACCATCTTCAATCAATGGTTCAATATCTCTTTCACTTTCTCTTACAAAATTTTGTTTCTCATCATCAATGTTTTGAGGAATATCTCTCTCTGTTTACATTGCAGAATATGTTTCAAATTAGTTTATCAAATAAAAATTAATCTTCACATTTTACAGTAGGAAAGTTTTAAATATCAAATTCATAATATTTACATTTACATACATGCTTCAACTTCTAGTTGAGGTTGATTTTCCCTTTCAATATTTGAGAGTGGTTCTCTCTTTCTTTTGTGATATTCTCTCGACTCTTCTCTACGTTCCTTAGGGTCTCTTGTTCGATCATATTTTCTCTTGCAATTCCTTCGATTTCCCATGATAATAGAGTACGAAGTTCAAAAAATTTCCTTCAAAATTTAGACAAAAACTTAATTAAAAAAAAACATTAGAAAAGATTTAATTTAAAAAAAAAAAATCATTTTAAAAATTTTGCAAAAAATACATCAATCCAAAACACTTGCTTTAAAAAATCTGAGAAAAAAATGTCTTATAAAAATCAAACGAAGCTCAAAATATTTCCTTCCAAGTCCTGCAAAAAAAATTCATTTAAAAAGTTCGACAAAAACTCATTTTAAAAAATCATTATAAAATATTTACTTCAATCCAAAACACATACTCTAAAAAAATGTCACTTCAAAAAATACCTCCAAAGATGTCCATTGAAAATTAATTCCAACTTCTTAAAAAACTCCACTTTAAAAAACACTTCAAAAAACCCTCTAAAAAAATATCACTTTAAAAAATACCTCCAAAAAATGTCTTTTGAATACTAAGCATAAAAAGAGTCCCTTCGAAATTAAGTCCAAACAATGTCTTTTGGAAATTAAGCCCAAAACTTCTAAAAACAAAATAACTTAAAACCAAAAAATGTCTTTTGGAAATTAAGCCCAAAAACCTCTAAAAACAAAATACATCCCAAAAAATTTCCTTTGGAAATCAGGCCCAAAACTTATAAAAAAAATTACTTAAAAAAAAAAAAACCAATGAAAATTAATCCAAAAGCTTCTAAAAACAAAATACCTTAAAAAAATAATAAACAATGAAAATTAAGCCCAACACCTCTAAAAACATAATACCTTAAAAAAAAATGAAGCCTAAAAAATATCCAAAAAATGTATCACATACCTCCAAGAAATGTCCTTTTAATGTACCTCCAACAAAAGTCCTTAAACCCAAAACAATCCTTTGCAAAAATGTCCTTTGAATATACCTCCAAGAAAAGTCCTTAAACCCAAAACAATCCTTTGCAAAAATTTCCTTTGAATGTACCTCCAAGAAAAGTCCTTAAACCCAAAACAATCCTTTTCAAAATCAGACAAAATGGAGAAATGCATGAAATTATGTGAAAATAATGAATGCTTTTATGTCAATTTATATTGTCGCGAAATGTTTTTTGGAGGGGCTTCATTGTATTTTCTGGCCAACGGAAAGTCAAGTAAAAGTTCGAGAAAACTTTTATAAGAAATTTAGCCAAAATTTTGTGTCATTAGACTTGACGGGCCGTCAGCACAAACTTTTTTTGGCCAAACTTTGTTTAAAATTTCGATCAAACTAACACGTCTGCAATTATGTAGAGCCAAGCTCTAAATACATATCTTCAATTTTGGATTGATTAAACTCCATGAAACATTCTAAATTAACTGTAGGAACCAAGACAAGCATTTTCAGAATTTAATCTACTTTCAGGAAATATATTTTTTATGGAATTTCATAAATGTTTACTAATTGTAATTAATTTTGTAATAAAACGGGTGCAAACAGTTTTTGAAGGTCATTATGATTCAATGAGATCAATATTTTGTATATTCCAAAATACATTGTAAAAAAAATTGAAAAAATTATGGTGCATTACATTGGTCTGTTGTCTGTAATGGGTAGTTTTTAGATTTTTAGTTTATAACTTATATGTTGATAATTTTTGTGCATCGTGAAACATATTCAAAATATGCAGTTTTTTCATATTGGATCAGTTCAAAAAATTCTAGTAATTATGATATGCATCAGTTGGTTTTGTAAATATAATGAAACCAATGTAGACTCTATCTAGATTGTTGTAACCCATTTTGTTTCTCAAAAACACAAAGTTTCAAAGAATACACCAGCGCGTATTAGCATGAATTTTTATGAATCCTTTGATTGTTAAAAAACACACACTCAAAGAAATGCTAAGTTGCCATATCGAATGTGTATAAAAAATTCCAAAAAATAAGTAATAGAAAGCTAATAAAATTTCTGACAGCTTTTATTTTTATCGGAAAATGAAATTCTAAATAGAAAATTTGTTTTGGCTTGCAGAAATTTGAAGAAGAGAAAAAAATGAATTTTTTTTCTCAAAAAATGGCAAAAAATGTAACCCAAATTCACATTTTCATCCTCAAGACAATGAAATACATTTATAAAAATGCTGAACACTCGATAATTCCATATGTTAAAGAAATATTTCATTTTATGATACCAAAATTTTAAAATAAATTTTGCATCCAACGTGTCAGAATAAAATACTTGATCAAACTCCCATTCATAACAATCCATTAACAAGGAAATATTATTAGAAAGGCCTCACTTAACCTAATAATGGTTTTAGGTCATTCTCTAATCATAGTCATATCAAATATTTCTCTAAATAGGAAAGTGGAGCTATTAACCTTAGAGGTTGAACCACTTCTGGCATTGCAGGTGAATTGTAGCTTGCTATGACTCTTTCAATCTCAGTTGAAAACCCACCTCCACAAACAATATTTTGATTATACTCTCTTCCATTTACTATTGCAAAATCACCAACATCACTTTCATCTCTAACATAGAGATGGGCTCTTGATGAATATGTAATCCGTTAGCATTAAACCATCGACCTATTTGCAAATTGAGAAAGTGTCACTCTGAAGCCATCCAAGGGATTATCATACCAACACTCCAGTGCATCTTAAGCTTCTTCATCTATAATACAAGGAAGAATTTTCAATAAAGGGTTGTGTTGAGTCTAATTTTTTACATCATTTTGGGTCTTTTTTGGCTCTTCATCATCTATAACATGAACTATGAAAATTATAACTTAGGAGCTTATTCAATGGAACCAATATCTACTTAAATAAGTGTGTTTTTTATTATATTAGTTGTTTTAAAAAATCCTTTATTCCTTAAATTTGGGAAGAATTAACATTTTTGTAATTTAATTCTACTTGAATAGATTCCAAACTCTCAGCATACTTGTCAAATTTAGCAATCTTGCTCGTGCTCTCCAAGGAAGGAAAAAAAAAATTTGATGTATTGTTTGAATTATCTAATTTCCCCTTCTCAAGAACTTCATCATGGTCACGTTGTTCCAATTTCATTTCATTGGCCCATGTAACACTTTATTTCAATTTTTTTTCTCTTCGTGTCTTTAGCTAATATCCCAATTCCATCACTTCGAACTTTTTCTCATTATGTAAATCTAGTTTTCTGTCTGATTTTTTTTAATATTTTTTGTTCAAATCCTCTTCTCTAATAACAATGGAACTTGTATCACCATTGGAAACAACTTCAACTCTTGGCTCTTTCGTAACTATAGTGCTATGAAAATCATACTCATTTGTAGGGGCTCCACTTTTGAGGGACTAACCAAAGGTAGAGGAATTTACAAGAATAGTAATTAAAGAGAAGGGTGGTGGAGTATTTATCTTTTGAGAAAATTCATCTCCCTTGTAATATTGTACTTCTTTCATTATTCATCATATTTTTTTTCCACACTAGCATGATGGCATACCAAGGGTAGGGCTTATTCTTTCAGTGGAAACAATCAGTCCTAGGGTGTTCAAAATTTCAAACCCTAGACGTTTAAATATTTAAATATTTTGGAATATGTCCATTCCCTTCAAGCTTCCAAACCATAGATTTTTACTTTACATCTTTTTTGCAAGTTTAATGATCTTTTTTATCTGCAATATTTTATGATCAAATACAACAAAGTCTCAAAATCATAGCAAAGAGACTGTAATAAGTTATCTTCATATTAAAACTCCATTAAATATTGGTGTATCATGTCTAACAACACATTTATTTTGATATATTTTATCAAGTTATGTAAAATACTTTATTCCTAAAGAGGAGCTCAACCTCTTTAACAATAGGTGCATAAGTATCTCATCATAAGGAATTTTTCTTCAAGTTGATCAACCAAAATTTTGTTTAGAAAGGAATTTTAGGTACTAAATTCCTCGTGAATGGATATATTTTTACATATATATTGTGATGTGCAAATAAAAATTGTCATTTTTGTTGGCCAGGGAAATAATGGAAATATTGTGTTATGGAAAGAAAATTTTTCGTTTTCTCACGCCAAGGTACAAGTTAAATCACTATTTTAGAGAGTTTCTAGCTTCAACCTAGAAATATCTTAGCTTCCAATGCAACACCTTCTAAAAAACACTAATAACTGGATTCTTCCATACGCCAGAGAAACATTTCATGTTATGATACACTGAAGTTTTAAAATGAATTTTGCATCCAACATGTTAGATAAAAATACTAGATAAATTTGACATCAATAACAAGACATTAATAAGGAAATATTATGGAAAAAATATCTACTTTATATGATAATGATTTTAGGTTGTTTTGAAGTAGTACTCATAGCAAATATTGCTTTGAAGAGGAAGCTAGAGATGCTAACCTTAGAGACAGAACCACTTCTGGAAATGAAGGCGAATTACAACTTGTTATAGCTCTTTTAGTCGTAGTTGACAATCGATCTTTATAAACAATATTTTGAGGATACTCTCCTCCATTAACTACTGAGAAATCATGATTATCATTGTTATCTCTACCATACAGGGGGGACAACGATGAACATAAAATATACTGGGGTAAATCCATCTACCTAATTACAAATGTAGAAATATCCACTCTAAACGAATCAAGGAGATGGTATACCAACACTCTAGTGGATCATAAGCTCACTCTTCCACAATGGAAGGTATATTTTCCCATATAGGTTGTGTTGAATCCAGTTTTCTACATCTCTTTTTCTTGTTTTGGGATCGTGATCATATATATTAGGAACTATACAAATTCCTACCTTAGGAGTTTATTCACTAGCACCAAGCTCTCATGAAGAAATTTCTTTTTCCACTTTTATTGATGCCCTTGCAAAAGCCTTTATTACATTAAGCTAGGAAGCATTAAAAATTTTGACATTGAATTTTTCTCTAATAGATTGCAAACTCTCAACATCCTTGTCAAATGTAGCACTCTAGTTCATTCTCTCCAAGGAAGGAAAAGCAACAAGTGATGACTTGTCTGAATCTTAGTTACCAAGTTCGGCCGTATTGGCCATAAAATTTTAAAAATATGCTTGTTCGATTCGGTTCCGCTGAAAGTTTGATAATTCGAATTGGGTACATGTGTTAAGTGTCGATTTTTCTCAATTTTGATAGAATTCTAAGAGCTTGCTTCCCCCCATTTTGAACTCTTTTTCACTCCTAATTACTACTATTTCACCATATTACCTATGTTTTGAAAAAAAGGGTGAGGTGCACTCAAGCTATGAAAATTATCTTAAAAAGTATCATTTTATCTTGTTCTTAAGTGTTTCTAGAGGCTAATTGTTTCCTAATACAATTATCTACAAATTTCAAGTTTGACTGATAGAGCATTATTTACTATTATTTATTTTGAAGATTATTTACTATTCAAAGCATCTCCACGATTTCCTATAGACAGCATGTGGTCGCTAATTTCACATAGACATTCCGCGATTTCCTGTAGGTGCGGATTTCATGTAACAACCCATATTTCCTGCAGCATAATTTGCAGTTGAGTATGTTCCAGTTAGTTTCAAGTAAAACGGGAACACGGATTTTATGTGGAAATCTACCTACATGGAATTTTTCCTATTGGATGACTCGAATTCATCATCAAAACAACCCATATCTTCAGTCCTCTTCTCAATGTCCATATTGGGAAAAGCTCTAGCAATGTAATGAAATTAGTTTGATCCATGCTTTCAGTCATGGTTCAAACTAAATAGAGCTATTTTTGTTATTCTTTTCAGTTATTGATAGAAATTAGTTGCAACATAATATTTTTCCTAATTCCTGCAAGCATATACCTCTGAACTTGCATAAATGTTATTATGTTTCATTTGGAAAGGGGTTGGTGTGTTGGACATATCAGAATTGTACATCACTGTAACAATTTTCATATTAATACAAAGTTATATGTTATGGTAATTTTTCTTTGTAGAACCTGTTAACAATGAAGGGTTTCTGAGTGAGGGAGGGCCCCATTTTCTCACAACTCCATTAGTTACAATTTGTGTTTCATTTATGAATTATAGAAGCATATGTGCAATGGTTAAATGGTGTAGTTTCTTTGATAAACGTGTTGGAAATCATTTGATCATGTTTTGGTTAATGGGATGGAATTTTGAATTGATTTTTATGGTTGTTTTCTTGGTCCTTTATCCTTTTTTATCAACATCAGCAATCATAGTAGTTGTATAGGGATGATTAAATCCACTCCATAACCTTTGCTGCCAAGTGTTGATAGGGAAAAGAGACATTAGAGTTGTGTGTGTGTGTGTGTGTGATTAGTTTAACTACAAAATCAGTTAAAGTATTAGCCTCCATATATCCTGCACAACATCGCATAAGCTTACCTACCCCTGGTTGATAATTTATCTTTGTCAAATTATAATTCTATAATTTGCCTCAACATTTTGGTTTTGTTGCAAGGGAGGTGCTAAGGGATGATACTGAAAGTGTTTTATGATGATTTATGTTGTTTGAGATATTTCAGGACTAGGGGAGTCGAAGTGGTAAGACATAGGGTAAGGTCTACGCACCTATAGAGATTAGAATTCGCCAAAGCCATGTTCTGATTCTTGGTAAGTAGAAGTTTTTCTGGATTTGTTTGTATAATAGATGAATAGGGTCCAAAATTTGAAAATGTTTTTGGTGGTGTTTTGCGCACCACTTCATTCACTAATAAATTAGCAAGAAAAAGGAAGTATGCAAGAAACAAGGAAGAAAAGAAATAAGAATCCGAAGAGGAGACCTATAGTGGTGAAAAGAGCTCGGTCATTCATCCTAAGAAGATTAATACTTCTACAATAGAATATTCTGTTGCTACCCATTTAGAACATCCTCTTGCAATGAAGTCAACATTTATGCCAACTGGTCAGCCTCAAGAGGAGTTCCTCGTTAATCTTATTCAGGAACAAGAGTTCCAGACCATTGGCTCTGAAAAGTTTGTAGTTTACAAGGGTCCTACCCTATCTTGGTATGATATGGCCCATCTAGATGGTATCGATAATACATTTGGGGACTAAAATGAGAAGGAACAGGAACTGGTCACATTTGAATTTCCTCTCAAAAAGACTGGTGGAGCTACTAAGATGAAAAAAATTCCTCCCTCAGCCTTGCCTAATTTTCACGGTGTCTCTAGTGAAGATACTGAGGCCTTCGTATTTGAATTTGATGTGTTATGAGGAAGCTATGAATATTATTCCAATTCTCAAAAGCTGAAGTTGTTTCCTGCAACACTAAAGGATGCAACTCTCAAGTGTTTTATGCGGTTTGGATCAAAATCCATTGCAACGAGGGATGAAATGAAGAAGGTATTATTTAAGAAGTATCAATATTATTGTAAAACTAGAGACCTCATAGAGGAAATTTCTGGCATGACTCAGAAGGAAGGGGAGAGTCTTTATGACTTCATCCAGAGATTTCAATACAATATGCAAATATCGAAGATGAATCAATTGAGCGGAGAGACCAAGAGAACATGTTTTCTCAGGGAAATTAAACCGGAATTTCTAGAGATTTTGAACTTGATGGGAGGATGTGATATATCAAAGTTGAGTTATGATGATGTGTGTGAGCTGTGTCGATGATATTTAAGGAAAAATTCTAAAGTTGGAGGAGGATCAAGAGACACTTTTAGTAGGCTTTACAAATCAGTTTCCGAAGTTAGAGTAGCGAGAGATGAAATGTGTAATTTATTTGAAAATTTTAAGACTAATATTCTTAGCACTTTGCCTTCACAATTGGATTTTTTTTAGGATACGAATAAACCGGTGGAATTGGAGAAAAAATGGTTGTGTTATGCTCCAAATTCAGGAAGAAAATTTCCTTAAGGGAATGTCCTGCAGCGAGTATAGAGGTATGCTGAATTTGTGAAGATGATCGTTCTACTGATCAATGAACTTTTCTTCCTAAGATTACAGCAGTATATACAGCAGATCAGGGAGCTTTCAATGCACTTTATGTAGTGTCACCTCGAAAAACATTGAAACCACATCCTACAGGTATGTCAGAACAAAATTTTCAAATTATTTATACTCAGAATCTATTGTGGAATATTCCAATTCCCTGGCAGCCCTGTCCTCCACAAAAAAATTGGTAGGGGAACTTTTCTTACCCTGTTGCACAAATTTTTCCATCTCATAATTTATATTCACTATAGCCCATACTGGAAAAAATGGTATAGCCACAATAGAAGCAACTTCAGTTTCCTTCCCCACCAAATCAAGCTCGTCCCAGACAACTTCCTTCCAAGCCAATATCTAACCCCAACAATAAAACCATCCAATCTTCTCACAATATTGGAGTGGACATTTATCCCACTTTTCCTACTTATTGTATTGCACCACAGCCTCTGCAGGAAATTTCTATTCCTCTGCTACATGAATTTCCTATGTCATTGCAGGAATTAAACTTAGATCTAGAAAACTAGTGACTCGGCTTGGAAAATTGAAGAGATTATAGAGGAAGAAAATTTCGACATACCTAAAGTATAAAACATGCTTGAATAAACATAAAAAACCACTTCAAAGTCACAAGAATATTCCTCGTCCCATATTGTCCAGAATATTTTTCCAGAGACGTTGGAGATGAAAATAAAACAACCCGCATTCGATCTTGTGTCTGAATTCAGAAATGTATGCATTAATATCACGTTACTGCAAGAAATTACATATATCTCGATTTATCCCAAAAAAGTAAGCGATATATTTACCAAGAAACCATGAATATAGAAGAAATAACCCTCCACAATTCAAGTAGGTTGGAAAATTGCAAGCCTTATGTCCACCAGATTTGTCACTAAGAAATATGCACACACCAGAATCCATGTGGTTACCACCTTTATCAATGGGTATCCGATAAGGAACACTCTAATTGATTTCAGTGCAGCCATCAATGTAACGATGATGGAGACATTATCTCACATAGGATCATTTAACTTACTTCTTACTCCTACCATGTTAGAATTAGCAGATAGGTCCAAGGTAAAGCCAAAGGGTGTATTAGAATACATTGACATTTCATTGGATTACTTGGAGTACCCTGCAGAATTTTATATCCTTCAACCTATAACTAGCCTATGAGGGGATCATTTGATATTGTGGAGGCCTTGGTTAGCCACGTCAAATGCCTACATAGGGTGTACGTCTGGAAACATGACCATCACTCATGGAGCTGAAACTAAGCATATCAATTTGTACCTCCCTACTAAACCCCTATTAGGATTAGAAAATATTGATCGGGTCGAAGAAGAGGAGCATAACTTAGAACATGCCCAACTAGTTTTTAAAATAGCCCAAGCCAAGAGCCTTAAGGAAAAATTAGAGTAAAATATGATAAATTGTTGTTTCTAACCCTACGTTTTCACAACATTTGGAACGGGAGTTTAGTCATAATATAGCTATCATTACTGACCTGCAGAAATTTTATGAATATAGTACAACAGTTGAATTTCATTCATCCCTCTTTTCTGCATTCCCTGCATATTCAATGATTGAATGTAGTGGTAAGGTATTTGAAATTTTTCCTGGAAAAAATTTAAACATAAATTCTGTCTTAACTCCTGAACAAGAGAAACAATTAATTTAGAAATTGAAATTATTTTTGGATACATTTACTTGGGAATATAAAGACATGAGGGGAATTCTCTCAGATACATGCATTCATCATATCTATAAAAATTAGTTTAGAAGATTATTGCAAAAATTTATGTACTATTACAGTAGATAAGAACAAATTCGCACGAATCAAGGGACATATTATAGGGAAGGCCTTTCTTGAAGCCTTAGAATTCGATTTGATAATCAAGAATGGAATTAGACATTTTTTCCTCAACAAGCCAACGTTCAAAAGGTACACAAAAGTGGATGAATTTTTCAAACATATGGTGAATTTGGAAATCCGAAGTGAAGACAAATGGGATAGATATTTTGATACCATTCAGTAATTTTTTATCCTAAAAACGTGACAACATAACAACATTTCAAGGGATAGGTCATCAATGACCTCCTTCAAAACAGTGACACATCATTCAACAATTTCCTTTTTCCTATTATTTGATTCCATTACTATAATCAGTTCTAAAGATTTTCTTATTCTTAGAAATAGTATAAATAACTCTCATTACAAGTTATTAAGGGTTGCACCCTTGGATGAGAAATTTGTAAGAAACAGTGTACAAGTTTTTTATCATTAATGATAAGTGAAGGATTTTGGATTGGTTTCATACAATTTGTTCTCATTTAATTTTTCATGTCTTTAATTATATCTTGTTTCTTTGCTTGTATTTAATTTTTATGAGGATAACTAGGTAAGAAATAACCGAGTTTCAATTTTTCTTAAATACCCTGAGGTTATCATCCATATTAGAGAATGGTTTACTGAACTGTCCATCTATGTAAGTCTGTCTACATAAATAAATTATCATCATCTTCATAATATTAAATATGTTTTGTTAAGTGTTAAAACATTGTTTAAAATATTTCACTCTTATGGTTTTTTAAAACATTTAGTTTGAATATTTAAGTAATCATACCTTCTTACATATTCTGCTTAAATGCCTGCATTATTAAATCATTGTGTGAAGTTAAGAAACAACCATTTTCTTATTAATTAATATTATCAAGAATTTGGACATAGTTTTTTAAAGTTGTTTTATGCATTGGTCATCCAAAATTCCAAACTTCAAAAAAAAAAATATTATAGATGCCCTAGCATAATTAATTGACCTGAATTATCTCAGAGGACAACATTTCAATGGGTACAATCAAATTATGATAGCTTGAGAGGACCAGGAGAAGACAACATTCACATGTCCTTGGGGCACTTGTGTTTATAAGGTACTATCATTTGGTTTGTGCAACACGCTAGCCACATTTCAATGAGCAGTCCTTGGTATTTTCTCTGACCTTTTGCATGATTGTGTATAGGTCTACATGGATGATTTTACAGTAATGGGTGATAGTTTTGAATAATATTTGTATAATCTTAAGAAATTTTTGCAGAGATGTAGAGAAAAAAATATTTCATTGAGCAATGAAAAGCGTTTTATGATTATGATTGAGGGTATTGTTTTAGGTCGTCATGTTTCTTCTGTGGGAATTGAAGTCAATCTAGCTAAGATTGAAGTTATTGTAAATTTACCCCCACCAACCAGTCAAAAGGGATTTTAAATTTTGCTTGGACATGCAGGCTACTACAAAAGGTTTGTTGAGAATTTTATAAAGGTAGCCTCTCCATTATTTAAATTATTGACTAAAGAATTTCAATTTCATTGGAATGATTAGTGTTAAGCTACATTTGATACACTCAAGGAAAATATTTCTTTAGCACGTGTCTTGAGAGGTCGAAATTGGAAATTTCCCTTTCACATTTCCATTGATACCTCTGATTCAGCCATAGGAGCAGTATTAGGTCAAAATTGAAATCTTATAACCCATGCTATTTATTTTGTTAGTAAAAATTTAACTCCCACAAAACTAAGTTACACGACAACTGAGAAATAATTCCTTGTTGTAATTATTGTATTAAAATTTTTAGACATTACATCACTGGTTACGAAGTTTTTGTACACACTGATCATTCTACCATCCGATATCTCATGAATAAACTAGTCACTAATTGCAGGATCATTAGGTGGATTTTTCCGATTAGGGGAATTTGTCATCAAAGTATTGGATAGGTCGGGTAAATAAAATCAGACAGTTTATTTAATATCTTGGCTTAACCATGCAGGTGACAATGTTGCAGTTAATTATAGCTTTCCTTATGAGAATTTTTATGCTATTTTTGTCAAAATACATTGGTTTCTAGAACTAGCCAATTACCTTGGTACAGGAAAGTTGCCACCCTACTTTTCATCTAATTAGAAAAGAGAATTTTTAGAAAAAGTGTTGATTAATCTTGGATTATGGGAGACCTCTATTTCACTGGACCTGATTTGATGATTCATAGGTGTGTCAAAGAGGATGATATATATGATATCTTGAGATATTTTCATGGTAAAACCTATGGAGGAAACTTTACAGATAAGAAAAAAACCTACAAGGTCCTCCACTCAAGTTGTTATTGGCCAACTCTTTTCAAAGATGCGAAGGAGTATGTCGAAAAATGTGATAGCTTCCAGAGAATAGGGTAGCATGTCCAATCAGATGAAATGCCTCTATAGCCACAGGTTATCATAGAGCCATTTGAGAGGTGGGCTCTTGATTTTGTAGGTATCAGCAGTCCTATATCCAAAGGTCAGAAGTATATTTTGGTTTGTACTGATTATGTTACAAAGTAGGTGAAAGAAAGAGCAACGCAGAAAGAAGTGGTAGAATTTATTATTTTTCTAATATTTTTGTCATATTTATGGTACCAAGGTAAATAGTTACTAATCAAGGTACTAAGCTTATGTCAAATATTGTGCAGTGAATTGTATAGAAATATCATATTACTCATCAGAAGTCCACCCCTTACCATCCACATGGCAATGGACAGGTGGAATCAATAAATAAGGTGTTGGAAACAATCCTAACAAAGATAGTGCAATTACATACTAAAGGATTGGTCTAATGGACTTCATTATGCGTTGTGGGCTTACAATACCACATGGAGGAACACCTCTAGCTTCTCTCCATATGAATTGGTGTATGGAAAACAAGTTTTACTGCTAATTGAATTTCAGATCATAACTTTCAAGATAGCAACAGATTTGGGTATAAACCTTAATGAGGCACAACAATAGAGAATCTTGCAGCTTCATGAGTTGGATGAGATTATGAAGGATTCTTTGTAGTATATTGATTTAATCCAACAACAAAGGGACACATGGAATGACAGATACATTAAAAAAAAAAGTTTGAAAAGGGAGACTCACATTTTTGTATGATTCAAAATTTTAGAATTTTAAAGGGAAATTTAACACACGTTGTCTGGACCTCTATGAATTTGATTTTTTTTTATAATAGATATGTTCAGGTTAAAACAATTGATGATGGTAATGCTAGCTTCTTGGTGAATGGGAAAAAAATCAAGCTATTTTAGAAACCCCATTCTAAGGAGGAATTTGTGGAAGAAATTGTGAAGAAGAAGTAGCTGAAAATGGTTGAAGAGGGATTCATCCCTTTCACCAACTCTTCTTTATTTCCTGCTGATACATTTAGCTCACTTTTCTCCTCCCCCTACTTAGAAAACCATGATAGGAATTTCTGTTGGGTACAAGTTTATTCCTTTTTCCGCACCCAATGGACTAGTTTTGGAAAAGAATCCCCCTTGGAGTCTTCTTTTTCAGTATATCAAAATATCTAAAATTGAAATCTAATGAGCATGGACTTCCCTGTGCTTTATAAATTCACAGGTCAGTAGATCCTTTAGGATCCTCTCAATAAATTTTATTTTTTTCTTAATTTTTCGATTGCTCCTGTTGGACTGATGTGGAATTTCTTAAGGCCCTCCTTCTAACAACATTGTCCCATCGACATCAACAAATTTTCTGGTTCCAATATGAGAGCCTTGTGATTCCTTGAAGCTTCTATGCCTTAATGACATGTTATCTCATTAGCAGCAATGTAGATTCATCATGGTTCGTTGACTGCTAGATCCTACAGGGGGTTCGACAACAACTCATATATTCATACCTAATAGGATGCATCAGATGTACCTTGTTCCTCACTCTCATTAATGGTGATGGGCCTTACATTAGTTAAACACTAACCTTAATGTATGTTAATCCAATGATATCACTGGACATTTGACATTGACACCTACATTCATGTGTAATGGATTGTACACAAATGGGGAAGAGTTAGTTTCATGTAGAAGGATTTCCTGCAGAAAAGTTTAGCAGTTGCATTTCTTGTAGCAACACCACTTATTTCCTAAAGAATGAATTTTTGACAGAACATGAGCTTAAATTAATCTGTCAAGTACTGATAATTTTCATAATTAATGGATAACATGAACTATACAATTTTGAAAATGGTGTGGTTTCAAGGTGGGTTATTATTTCAATGCAAGTGTAGTCATCACCCAAGTACTGGACCATCGTAAGGTAAGGTCGAGTAGATACGGTTGGCATCAGGATACTTAAGATAAAATGGTAATGGTACGAAAAAATTAAATTTGCATGAATATGAGTCATGGCCACCCTCGTGGAAGAAGGCAAATATGATTCATTTTGTCATAAACTGAGTTCCATTCCTGATCATTATTACTCAGACACGTCCTTGGTTATATTTCCAACAATTATCCCTTAGGATGGATAATGATCGCAATCATGATCATGTCCTGCGTTTTTCAAAATTTTCCCTCTTAACCCCGAATATTTTTAAATTTAAACTATCATTGTTGAGTTTTATGTCTAGTATTAGAAGCATATTCTAAACTAAATCAACTCTTCTCTCTCTCACTCCTAGCTATGTTGATAATGCGGTGTGGTGTCAGATTTGAACCTCAAGGTCCTGCATTTTTGGGTGTCGACCCTCGTAATAAAGAAAGGTTGGAGAAGGTAGGATGACTGCCTCTATTCTTTAACTTTAGCGGGCACAATTAGGAGGTAACGAAGTCTTTCACCTTTAATATAAATGGTAACATAGTGCAGGTGGGGAATGTTAAATGTAGATAGACAGAGGATCTGGTAGCTCAAGATTTTGTAATTCCACAAGAAGGGGAGCGCTAGTTCAAGAATTAGTAATTTAACAAATAGATTTGTGCACCCTTCCTCCAAAAAGAATATGCAAACCTGGATTGGAGTAAGGGAATCCCACGGGATTACCTTTAAAGTAAGTACCAACATATTTTGTTTTTCTTACAGAAATACATAACTTGTGAAGGTCATTTCAGTCTAGAATTTTTCTTTCATATTTGTCTCCTTGGCCACATGCCCTTTAATTTTCCCTATTATATTAGAATTCCCCTGTTAAAAAATTCCACTTCTCCCAAGGAAATGGAAGCAAACATACAGGATAATCTCTATCACCGTGGTCTGATAAAAATTATCATGATAGACATTCTCTATAAACAAAATAAAAGATGGGAATAATTCTTGTCAGAGAATTACTTCGTGGAGGATGAGAAGGACCCTGGTTCATCAGAAACCAAGGAGGTAGAGCGAGCAGAAAAGACGAAAAAGAAACCATGAATCTATGGTCCATTTACAGAGGAGTTTAAGAAAGATGAGGAAGTGGTGGTGACTCAGAAATTGTAGGGAAAAGGCCCAATTCTAATGGTACTTCTACCCATGCCAAACGCTTTACAAGAAGCCAAGCTGCGAAGCTGGAAATAGAAGAAAATGCACAGGAAGGGGTACCACCAAATAAATCTAATAAGAAGAGTAAGAAGCCCCAAGACCTGTTAAAAGGGAAAGGGAAGGTTGAGGTTGTTGAGTTTATCAACAAAGGAGAATGGGAGGTCACGTCCTTCCAATATCCACCGCTACAGGAAAGTGGGAATACTTGACAGTTGAAGACTACCAAGCACAAGAGGAACCAAGTTTCTCCTAGTCCTCTCATGGACAACATGAAAGGGAGGGAACCTCCTAGAAGAAGAAGTCTCAGAAGGAAATGGAATAAATTATCACTCAACTTATTGTGTCTGAGCGAGCTCTTCGAAAAGAAAATGAGACCCTAAAGGAAAATAACATACACATACAGAAGCAGTTTGATGAGTGCCATAAGAAGGCATGTCAGATAATGAAGAAGAAACTGACCCAAAATAAACCACCTGTAGAAATATAATGAAGAATATCAAGGTCAGGTTCAGGTAGAATCCAATAGGGCCCAATTAGATCACTCGGCTATAGTAACTGTAGCACAGGGCAAGGATTGAATTTTTATTTCTAAAGTTGCACATTTTTTCTTGCATAAGGGACATGCAAGAATCTAGGTGTGGAAGAGATGTTGCATCCTGATTTGTCTCAATTTTTATATAATTCTAAGACCTTGACTTCCCCCATTTTGAACTCTTTTCTACTCCTAATTACTCCTATTTTTCCATATCACCTATGTTTTTAAAAAATGGTGTTTTTCACTCACGGTATCCAAATTATCCTAAAAAATATCATTTTATATTGTTCTTAAGTATTTCTAGAGGCTATGTGTTTCCTAATCGAATTATCTACAAATTTCAAGTTCGACCGACGGAGTCTTATGTAGATTAGTCACTATTTGAAGTAGCTCCATGGTTTCCTGTAGATAGCCGGTGGTCGTTGATTTCCTACAAACACTCCACGATTTATGGTAGGTGTGGATTTCCTGTAACCACTCATATTTCCTGTAGAAGAATCTACAATTGAGTATATTCTAGTTAGTTTCAAGTAAAACAGGAACATGGGTTTTATGAGGAAATCCACCTACATGGACATTGTCCTATTGGATGCCTTGAACTCATCATCAAAACATCCTATATCTCCATTCCTCTTCTTAATGGCCATATTGGGAAAAGCTCCAGCAGTTTAACGAAATCATTTTAATCCATGATTTCAGTCATGGATCAAACTCAGTAGAGATACTTTCGTTATTATGTTTAGTTATTGATAACAATTAGTTGCAGCATAATAGTTTTCCTAATTCGGGCAAGCATGTGTCTTTGAACTTGTAAATTTTTTATTATGTTTCATTTGAAAGGGGGTTGGTGGGTTGGACACATTCGACTTGAACAAATAAAATTTTTTCCATATTCAATTTTATATACTAGTATTCCTTTTCAAATTTTGTAAGTATGCTTGGTACACTCCAAGGCTTTGCCTCACCCTTGCCCCGCCCTTAACGAAATCCAAAACCATGAATACCATGAATTAAGGTTTGGGTGCCCTTATCTCTTACTGTCTATTTTGGATTAAGTAGAATGTGCAACCTTCAACTTGGAAAAAAACTCTTTGAAAATGTTCTTTCAACACTGAGACATTTAGGTTGTTTTAATTATTATAATAATGTTGTTATTTTTCATTTTTAAGATTTATATTAAAATTTATGATTTGAGGTTGTTACTTTTTCTAAAACTATATTGTTTTATGGTTTTTTTTAATAAAATTATATAATATTAGATACATCTATAGTATTTTTCATTGTTTTAATTTATAAATAATTAGTCTAGAAAGTTAAATATAGACTCTTTTTTTAAATCTATGTTGTAAGATTTATGCTTTTGAATTTTTTCAGTGTTAAATTTTAAGGAGTCAATTTTTCTCGATATCGAATCGAAATTCATATTTTATAACCATGGTTTGAATTATGAAATTCCTCTTCTCTAGAACTTCAAGATCGTCACTTTATTTTTTTATTTTTTCATTTTCCCATGAATCGAAATTCCTATTTGATAACTATGGTTTGAATTATGTAAATTCCTCTTCTATAGAACTTCAACATCGTCACTTTAATATTTTTTTTTTCATTTTCCCATGTAACACTTTAGTTTAATTGTTTTACTCATTTTTTCTTTAAGGAAGATCTCACTTTAATCTATTTTTTTTCATTTTCCCATGTAAAACTTCAGCTTAATTGTTTTAATAATTATTTCTTTAAGGAATATCTCAATTTCATCACTTCTGAATTTTTATCATTCTATGAATATAGTTTTCTTTCTAATTTATTTTAATATTTTTGTTTCATTGTCTCTTCTCTAATAAAAATGGAACTTATAGAAACATTAGAAGCAACATCAACACATGGTTCTCCAGTAATTATAGTTTCTTGAAAATCATACTCATTTCTAGGAGCTCCACTTTTCAGAGAGTCCTTGGAACATGCACTATCATCCACTAAGCGAATGGATGTTGTTGTCTTTATACCCAATTGTAGTGCATGCTAGAGATACCCGCCAGTAATTAAAATGTATCTTAATTATTTGAAAAGTATATATTCTTGTTGAATATTACTTGCATAGCTTAGTTCAGGTTAGCACAAGCATCATGTGAAAGCATTCAAACTTTAAATCATGTTATATTTTAGCTTTGATGGTGAAACACAATGAAGTGATTAATACTCTTAGCCGACTGGAAGTGACGGCTAAATACTAGCCTAGATCCATCTTAACTCTAGATCTATCAAGTGCTGATAGAGATCAAATATCTCGAGGTGAAAACCTCTTTTTTGAGTGCAAAACTTGAGGAAAGGTTTTCACCTCGAGGGATTTGATCCCTCTCGGTGCTTGATAGATACGGAGTTAAGAAGGATCTAGGATGGTTTCACTCATATGCAGTCGAGGAAAATATACGAACATGTGATTAATATTATCAATAATATGTAAATGCATCTAATATTAATATAACCATTTTAAATATGCTAAATATATTTGTGATTTATCTGGTCATTCTAATTTTAAATTTTATTAGTTACCTTAGTTTTCTTAGATGATAAATATTGTAAAATAACTTGAATGATGAAAAATGATGAAATAAAAATTGTGAAGGAATAGTGACAATGTAAGAGTAATGAATGATAGAAAATGTGAATAACAAGAATTTCCTCAATTACAAATAGTCTTCATTGTGATCAATATCAAACTATTTTATTCTACTACTATTATTTTCACCCTTGTTAGTTATCTTTTCATATCTATTTTATGAAAAGGACAATTGAAATCGTAAAGCATTTAAACATTTAGCTTGAGTTGTTGTACTAAACATCATACCTTCTTTCTCTTGCTCTCCAATATTAATAGGTTTAATTACTATAACACAAAAATCAAAGTACATTGTCAATCTTTTTTTTAGCTTACACCGAAATAAATGCACACTATTAATCAAATGTCTTAAAAATTAATGTACCATCGTACATACAGTTACATCAAATTAGAAATCAACATATACACTGAAATCAATGCATCTATGAAAGAAATCAAATAATATTAGAAAACAACATCTACACTATGATCAATGCATCTAATGCACGTAATAAAATAAGATTAGAAATCAATATCTACACTAAAAAAAATGCATTTATTGCAAGTAAGAAAATAGGATTAGAAACCAACATCTACAATGAAATCAATGCATCTAGTGCAAGAAATAAAATAGGACTATAAATCACCATATACACTGAAATCAATGCACTTAGTGAAAACAATCAAATAGGATTAGAAATCATCTACATCGAAATCAATGCATCTAGTGCAAGCAATAAAATATATTTACAAATCAAAATCTACATTGAAATTAATGCATCTAGTGCAAGCAATCAAATAGGATTAGAAATCATCATCTAAAATGAAATCATCATCTAGTGCAAGAAACGAAATAGGATTAGAAATCATCTACATTTAAATCAATTCATCTAGTGCAACTAATCAAATATCATTAGAAATCAACATCTACCCTAAAATCAATGTATCTAGTGTAAGAAATCAAATAGGAATATAAATCACCATCTACACATAAATAAATGTATCTAGTGCAAGAACTATTCTCCCCTCTCTCCCCCCTCCATATATATCTATATATCCCTCCAAATCTCCTTCTTTTTCTCTTTATCTCACCCCCATAAACACACATGATCTCTCACTCAATATATATCAATATTTTCTTCCCTCCTTCTCTCCCCTTATAACTCCATCTTTCTATCCCTCCCTCTCTCCTCCTCTCTATCAATTCCTATATTAAGTCCTTCCTCTCTCTACCCCTCTACAATATTCTATCTTCCCCCATCACTCTCTTTCACTCTATCACCCTTCCTCTCTCTCCCTTTATCTCATGCATCTCTCTCCCTCCCCCCCGCACTCTCTCTCTCTCTCTCTGCCATCTAATCCTTTCTCTTCCCCCATCACTCTATCTCTCTCTCCAAGTATGTTAATATATCCCTCCCTTTCTCCTTCTCTCAACCTTCTCTCCCCCTGTCTCCATCTCTCCTTCTATGTCTCTTTATCTCACTCCTAAACATACACACACTCTCTACATCTCTCCCTTGTCACTCCCTCTCTTTGCACTTCCCACTATGTATATGTTTATTCTTCCCTCCCTCTCTCCCCATTCAACTCCATCTCTATATCCCTCCCTCTTCCCTCCTCCTCTCATCCTTCCTCTCTCTCGCTTTCTCTCCTACCTCCCTCTCTCTTCCCACTTCTTTGTCTCTCCCTCTCTCTACCCTCCAATCCTCTCTCCTTCTCCTTCCCTCTCTAATTCTCTCTCTCCCACCTCCATAGTTATGTCTCTCTCTCTCCATCTCTTACCCTTCTCTACCTCTCTCACTCTTCTCCCTCTCTCTATCTTCATTCCTCCTCTCCCCTATCATTTCTTTAATCTCCATCTCCCTCTCTCTTTCTCTCCCTCTCTCTCTCTCTATACCCTACAATCCTTTATACTTCTCTTTCCCTCTCTCCTCTATCTCCCACCTCCATATTTATGTATCTCTCTCCCTCTCTTACCATTCTCTACCACTTTCACTACTATCCGTCTCTCACTCTTGATTCATCCTCTCTCCTATCCTTTAGTTTATCTCCATCTATCTCTCTCTCTCTACCCTCAAATCCTCTCTCCTTCTCCTTCCCTCTCTCCTTCTCTCTCTACCACCACCATATTTATGTCTCCCTCTCCCTCCCTTACCCTTCTCTACCTCTCTCACTCCTCTCCCTCTCTCTTTCTTAATTCCTCCTCTCCTCTATCCTTTAGTTTATCTCCACCTCTCCCTTGTCACTCCCCCTATTTCTCCACCTCTATCATATGTCTTTGTTCTTCCCTCCCATATATATCTAGATTTAATATATATATCATGATATTTTAATATATATTATAATATAAAAAATTTAATATTGTATTAATCCAAATTTATTAAATTTAATAATATTAATATTATCCTTAATAATGTTTTTTTCCATGGTATTAATAATAATTTGGTCCATGATATTTGGCCCATAGGATTTCTATATAATTAGATGTTGATTTCTAATCCTATTTTATATATTTTTATTTATTTACCTTGCCTCTTTCTACATCTTTTATCTTTATATATTTACCATATAGGGTAGTTGGCCTATGGTATTAGTCTTATGGTATTTGGAACATAGACTTCACCTAAATAAAACCTCTTTTTCGAGTTTTTGTAAATATAAGGAAGTTTGTGGAGTAAATATAAAAAGAAGTTTGATTTATTTTCCATACTTCTCTAGTAAGTATAAAAATACGTTTTATTTATTTACCATACCTATGTTTTATTTATATTTATATTTATTTACCATATCTCTTTTTTGAGTGTTTGTAAACCTCTTTATATTTTAGATCTATACTCTTTAAATTTATTTTTAATTGTTTCTTTATATGTTTATGTAATTTATTGATTAAGTGGAGATTATTTACATGTACATGTACATATATATAATAAAATGTTTTAAGATATTCTGATTCCGTCTGATGTTTTTGGGATGGCAGTACCTTATTCTTCCTTGGGAGACGTACCAAATCCACCATCAAAAGTATCAATAAATTTTCACTTTTAAAATTTATGTTTTTAAGTTATATTCCATCTCAAAAAGTTCCATTAAAAATTAAGAAATATCTAGATCTTGAGTTATTTTAAATTTTTTGAATTTTAGGTTTTCAGAGATTTTCTTTTAGAGCCACTCTTAGGAGATGTGCCAAATCCACTAGCACAATTATTCAACTTTTCACTTTTATATATATATATATATATATATATATATATATATATATATATATATATATATATATATATATATATATATATATATATATATATATATAATCTATAAGTTATAGATTAAAGTTAAAAGTTTTATTATAAATTGAGATCTAGAGATCTTGAGTTATTTTATACTTTTAAATTTTTTGAATTTTTAAGTCCTACTCTAAGGATTTCTTTTCTCCATGAACTACGAAGTGATGGAAATGGGAACATCCCACACCATTTCAACCATTTGAACAAGTTGTCATTCTTCTTTTAATATTATTGAAAAAAAGTTTATATATGCATTTAATTTGAATATATATATATATATATATATATATATATATATATATATATATATATATATATATATATATATATATATATATATATATATATATATATATATATAAGTACATGTATATTGTACAGTTGACTGCTGAAGATGTTCCTATAGGGGAAGTTTTAGTAGAGGAGCAACAAGTGGATAGGGAACCTCATGAGGTATTGCATGATTTTTTTTTTACATTTTGTTTTTTTACATGAGGTTCTATATATTCTTACTCAGTTTTAAAACATTAAATTTTAATGTTTGTACACATTGTGTACAGGTTCCCCATGCTTCGCAGGATAGCTCGAGGATCGTGACTTTGCTGGGAGAGACAATACATCCATCTATATTTGATGGATGATGCACATGCACACGTGCAACATTATATTTTAAATAGATTTTGTCTTAAATTTACTTTTATATATATAGTGTTATCTAGATGCAATCATATATAACTTGATACTTGATACTTGTGAGGTCTACAAATTTTGGACACATTTTATGTGAACTACGTTTGGTACATGATACTTGATAATTGATACTTGTAAGATCTACAAATTTTGGACATATTTTATGTGAACTACAGTTGGTACATGCGAATGTGATATATAATGTTTTTAAAACTATAGTTTGTTTTGTTTTTAAAACTCAATTTTTGGATGTTTGAACTACATTTGGCCATGTGTGAAGTAATGTTATAGTGTTATATAATTTGTTTTTTTTTTTAAATCATGTTTTGGATGGTTGAACTACATTTGGCATGTGATGTGAAGTAATGTTGTGTTAATTTTTTTTTTGTTTTTAAAACTTATGTTTTGTATGGTTGAACTACATTTGGAATGTGAGTTAATGTTGTGTTATAATTCTTTATTTTTTTACAGTGTTATGGTTGAACTACATTTGGTATGTGAAGTAATGTTACTCGATACTTGATACTTGTGATCTATAATGTTTTGTTTTAAAACTCAAGTTTCGGATGGTTGAACTAGATTTGGCATGTGAAGTAATGTTGTGTTATAATTTGTTTTGTTTTTAAAACTTAAGTTTTGGATGGTTGAACTACATTTGACATGTGAAGTAATGTTGTGATCTATAATGTTTTATTTTTAAAGCTTGAGTTTTGGATGGTTGAACTACATTTGGCATGTGATATGATGTTTTGGTTTTATTGGATAGTTGAACTAATGCTTTGTTTTTAAAACTCAAGATTTGGATGGTTGAACTACATTTGGCATGTGATTATGATATAATGTTTTTTTTCAAAATTCAAGTCATCGTTTTACAAAAAAAAAAAATCACATGAATATATGTACATGTAGAAATGATTTAAGTACATGTTTGAATATATATGTTAAAACAATTGAAGTAAAATACATACATACATACATACATACATACATACATACACACACACACACACACACACACACATATATATATATCATAAGATTCTAGGTCCTATTAGATCTGTCAAACAATCATAAAATTTAAAAAATGCATTCTATAATGTATATATCCAGTGCGTGCAACATTTTTCACCAATGCATGTATAGAAAAGCTAATTTCAGTTAATTCCATTCTAGAACATATATATCTAGTACGTGGAACATTTTTCATCAATGCACATAGAAAAGCTATTTTCAGTTAATTGCATTCTAGAACATATATATCCAGTACTTCAACATTTTTCATCAATGCAAATAGAAAAGCTACTTTTAGTTAATTGCATTCTAGAAAATATATATTCAATACGTGAAACATTTTTCATCAATGCACATAGTAAAAGTACTTGAACAATTAATTTCATTCTAGAACATATTTATATCCAATACGTGTACATTTTTCATCAATGCACATAGAGAAGCTACTTTCAGTTAATTTCCTAGAACATGTTTATATCCAGTACTTGCAACATTTTTCATCAATGGACATAGAAAAGTTAATCTCAATTAATTGCATTCTAGAACATATATATATCCAATACTTCTAGAACATATATATCCAGTACTTGCAAAATTTTTCATCAATGCACATAGAAAATCTACTTTCAGTGAATTGCATTCTAGAACATATATATATCCAATACATGCAAAATTTTTCATCAATGCATGTATAGAAAAGCTATTTTCAGTTGACACTAGTGTGCATGTACCAAAACAATGTACATGCGCAAACACTTGCACAGATAACATAACAAGGCAGTTCAATTTTTAGTTGAGTTTTGGAAGTTCTAAAACATGAAACCAAAGAGAATAAACTGTTGGGCAGTTCAATAAAAAAATTTCCAATGGAATGCCATCTTCAATGATCCGTTCATGATCATATTTTAACCTTTTCCATTTCTTAATTTTAATTTTTTTCTTTGATTGAACCTCTATCAAATTTATGGATGCTGCACACACCAAGTGACTATATTGAAAATTTATGACATCAGGTTCATAGTCTTCAAAGTAAACAAAATCCCCACTTTGATTAGTTTCTCTGAAAAGATAACCTTTCAGTATAATAGATCCTTTTTCATATGGAAACCTGTGATCATTATATTTTTCTAATAATTTCATCTTTCATTCAGTGCAACACATCAAATAATAATTCACATTTTCATCTTTGTCAGTAGGTGCAATTACAGCAAAAGCATCTCCAGAAAATTAAAAAAAAATTATGTATTTAAATTTAGATCATAATTAATATGAGAAATTAACTTTAAAATAATTTTATTACCTATTTCTAGATCTCTATCATTTGAAAGAAATTCAAATGTTACCTTCTCTAACAAGATCAGAAACTTGATCACCATCAAATGATGTTGTAGTCTCCTTTGATTGCATTTCTTCAAATATTGCAACTAACATTTCCCATTTGTATTTAACTCTCTATGTTTCCAATCCTTTACATATATATATTTTTTCACAAACATCATTGGATTCTGTGTTTTCTATGCAAACATGAAAAAAAAATAAGATTTTCTTTTATCCAATGCAAACAAATTTGTGGATAATTTTGTTTTAATTGAATGCAATTTTTGAGTCCCTTTTATTGTTTCAACGTCATTTCCAATTGATCTATCTACATCTTCGATCCCAATATGCCAAAAAAACCTATATATGGAAAATTTGAAGAAGAATGTAAATATGATATCAAAATACCATCAAAGATAATCATTGTGATAAATATATACTATTTAAAATTGGATATCCAATAAAATTTAAATTGAAAGTACCTTTTCACTTCCCCTTGATCGGTTAGTCTCATGGCTTAAAGCAACAATGCACCATTGAAAAACTTCATTAGTGTCCACAAGTTGGTTTACAAAGGTGTTAATTTTATATCTTCGAAGTGTTTGTTTTATGCATGCCCCTACACCGTCATGTTCTCCTTTTCCATGGATAGTCTCAAAGAAATACCAACAATGTTTAATGCAGGTTTTCTTATGAAGAAAACATAACAAAAAGAATGATCATGAAGATTTGAATAGACCTGCGCATCCATATGACCATATCCAATGCTCATTGAATTTTATTCCATGACTTTTCAAGGAGCCATAAATCTTTACAAAACAACGTTGTACAAAATATGTATTATGTGTACGATCGTCATTGATATAAAAGTGATATTCTTTAATAACATGTCAATTTTTACTGGTGATTTTTATATGATCGACGTTTTGTTTAGAATTTCTATATAAAATATGGATGAGCATGGATACCTGGTCAAAATGATAGTATTCACTCTGAAATTATTTTTATGGAACAAATGTGTAGTTTTCTGCAAAATCAATTACTGAGAAAATGGTCCCTGGTGGAAAAAATTCACGGGATTTTTTGAATTGCAATTATTGCCATCGAGCTCTATGGGAATGCTTGGTGTATTTATAAATTTTTGCCTCAAACTTTCTCAAAAAGTCTATCACAGAAATTTCTTCTTCTTGTAATTCAATTATTTTAGCATTATTTGAACCTTGGATCAATGTATGGATATATTCATATCTCTTCCATTTCACTTTCATGTTGGATAATTATTGATCATTTATATCAGTACGATATTTGTTTTTAAATTTAGTCAAATTTCCACAACCATCGTATTTTTTTACCACCAACACATACCTTTTCGTAAACTAATTCATCGCTTTCTCTTCCACATAGAATTTGAGACATGAAATCATGGAGAATGGAAGGAGGAGGTGAATATTTCTAGATATTTCAACCAAAATTAAGGATTGTGTCATAATATAACTGAAATTCCACACGATAATGGCAACAATAAGTGTCACGTGCGCTGATAGGTTTTACCTACCACATTTTTTGTTGAACAAAAGTACTGATTGAGACATGAATTTCACGATTCTCTTCTTTGAACTTGTTTAAAAACTGTATCTGAGTGGTTTCCAAGATTTTTTTTTCATGTTCTTCATATTGAATTTGTGCTATTCTTCTTCGCATCACATCCCTTGCATTTGGCGAAACACGCGACTTTTTCTTCCAATATTCATATATTATGTTTTAACATTTTCTCCAAGTATATCTTGGTATGGTTTCGTACAAGTATCTCTCAAACAAGCGAGTTCATTATTTACATCTATTTGCAACTGAAATTTATGATGTTTGTGCAAAGTTTTTCGTGAGGTTCCTAATGCTTTTGCCATAGATTTTACCAAGCGATTCTCTTTAGTACTTGATGAATCCACTACCATATGTATTGCTCTACGTACAGTTGAAACATTTTACAGTCTAGATATTCTAATTGAATTTATAGCACTATTTATATTTGTATCACATTTTCCTTCATTTTTTTTATCTCTTGTTGATTTTCAAATACCCAATAAAGTCATAGCTTCTTTTAATTTCCTTAATGATAGGAGACCGTTCAAAAATTAGGCTTGAACTATCACCTTTTCCTTTATGAAGTACGTATCAAAAATTTGTTTAACATGATATCATATAACATGGCCAGTGCTTTTATCTCCATATGTGTGAGTGTCAACATTTTCTAACATCTCATCATCGACATTGATTCCATCTGTACATATTTGAATGAATAGTATATAATAAGTTTACATATTCAATAAATAACTAAATTAATAAATATGTGTAACACTTGAATTTATTTCAACATTTTCACCATCTTCAATCAATGGTTCAATATCTCTTTCACTTTCTCTTTCAAAATTTTGTGTCTCATCATCAATGTTTTGAGGAATATCTCTCTCTTTTTACATTGCAAAATATGTTTCAAATTAGTTCATCAAATAAAAGTTAAGCTTCACATTTTACAGTAGGAAAGTTTTAAATATCAAATTCATAATATTTACATTTACATACATGCTTCAACTTCTAGTTGAGGTTGATTTTCCCTTTCAATATTTGAGAGTGGTTCTCTCTTTCTTTTGTGATATTCTCTCCCTCTTATCTACGTTCCTCAGGGTCTCTTGTTCGATCATATTTTCTCTTACAATTCCTTCAATTTCCCATGATAATAGAGTATGAAGTTCAAAAAATTTCC